>JABUQX010060905.1:27500-40000 GCA_015478945.1 Trachelipus rathkii | reverse complement strand
AACGAAGTGCCCATCAACACCAGCGATATGAGCGATTTGAAAGAAACTAGACATAAGTAAGCAAAGAGAAGGTGAAGACCAAAGGAGGGGAGCTTGAGAGCAGTGACGCGTGCATAACCCGGTCAATTGCTTTGGATGTGTCAAGCGCCACCACGCAAGTCCCCCTGTAGTTCCTAAGGGCGGAAACATAGATAGTAGAGATTAGGAAGTATATCGCCAGTAGACTCGAGCGCCGAAAGCCGTATGGCGATCGGAAAGAAGTGAATGAGATTCCAGTGATCTAAGAAATGAGAGTTGAGATGAGTTTCAAAGATCTTAGATAGAATACAAGTAAGAGCTATAGGGCGATAGTTAGAAGATCAGAGCGTCTTCCTTTTTTTCGGAATCGGTTGACATGTGCGTGCTTCCCACACTGAGGGAAAGTGTTAGTAATGAGAGACTAGGAGAATATAGTTGAACGAGGGCGGATTGACGAAAGCACAGCTCCCTGTCAAGACTCGGGGAGGTGCCATCAGCGGGCCACGCCTTTCCTGACTTCACAGATTTTCAGGAGCCCATTGCACCCGATCGAAATGTATCACAGCAGTAAGGCATAGTACCCTGAGAGGAGAAGGAGAGTGAGGAATGCCAGATGTCCAGTTGAGTTGAGGAAAATGGGAAGAAACCGAGAGTTGGGCTTTTCAGTTGAGAATTAGCACAACATAGAGGATTAAGAGAGGAAAGACGTTTAAAGAAGGTTTTAGATGTTTTTGGGAAAGCAGAAGTTTTGTAGTAGAGAACCAAGGAGGTTAGCGAACCTTTCGTTTGATGAAGCCCGCTTTGCTCGTCGAGTATCCCTGCCACGATTTCTAGCAGAATGAAAATTACAAAGAGTGATAGGAGAAAGAGAATTTTTCCACTCCCGATAAGGCCACTGTCCTTAGCTGGAATGGCCAGATAGACAGAGCCACGATCGAACATGGATTATGAGGAGAGAAAGATTTAGTCGAAGAAAGGAATAACCTGCTCACCATCAACGATTACAGCTCCGACCTTATCGGCGCAGAAGTCGAGGCGTCACCAGAGACAAAGCAGGTCATTCCAATTAAAGTTAGCGTAGAAGCAACGCACCCCAATTGGCCCGATCAAAGTGCCAGAAATAACGCGTAGGGCAGGATGGAGCGGAGAGAAAGTATTAAAATTAAAGAGATATAAGGTTGTGGTCAGATTTAGACCGATAGGAGCGAAAGTGGTATAGTTTAAAGAGAGAAGGACTAGTGTGAACATAGGTCAAGTGTGTTCAGAATTGTTAGGACGATCCGAATGTGTGTGGGTTGTCTTTAAATTAGTTCTCCAGAATCGTATGAGAAAGCTGATGATTTCGGACCTGCCTCGCCCAGCCTAAATGAGTATGAGAAGGACCCAACATGTCATGTTGTGTATTGAAGATCACCCAGAATGAAAGGATAAACGTCAGTATTTGGGTAGAGAAGATATACAAAAGGTCTCTCGGGTGAGAAGTAGTGTGAATGATGGTAGTGTGAGAAAGGAGGAGGTGCTGTTTGCTTAGGAGAAAGGTATTGCGGTTAAAGGAACAAGTATTGATTATAGGTTAGGTAGAAGTGAAGAAAGTATTATGTATATGTAAGCATCAGTAGAAGCATTGAGAATGTTAGGGGATTCGAGATGTTCTCGAGACGTGTTATAGGAGTGTTTATGTTATAACATAAGGCAGATATCGCACCCTTCGAACGGAAATTTATTAATGAATAAGTTGTAGTTTGGATACGTTAAATGAGTTGGAGGATGAATTCTTAGATCTGAGTCTCACACAAGAGCAAAAGGTTAGGGGTTAGAGTTAGAGAAGATTGAGGCGTGATATTGCCAGAGCAAAGTTTGAGTTAAGCCCGCGTATTATGAAGTCGATAGAGAAGTGCCGCGCCCGTGGCAAATTTGCCAGGACCAGCACGCACACACAGCCACAGCAACAAAAACACAACAAACATAACGAGTAGCAAAAAAGTATCGTAATATATATGAGGTTACATTAGCTTGCGGCTCCCTATTGAAATAGTGGACGGGGCGGGAAGTTTTCTTAGCTGTGTTAATTATATGTTCTATTATTTGGGTTTTATTTCGACTATATCCTATATATCTACTATATATACTTGCGGTGATCGTATTGTATTATTTGGTCATAACGATAGCGGCCTATATGATATATAGATATTATAGATATAGTATAGTAGTATATATATAAATATATATTACACGATGCCACCACACACGGGCAGTGCTCTTTTCAAAAGGATGGCTAAAAAAAAAATAAATAAAGAAAATTTTAACTTCTTCATAACTCCCACTCAAAAACACCTCCCAACTTTCCCATCTCCTCTGACAGCTCGGCAAACTCACTTTTAAGCAACATTAACATTATTGGTCTGAGCATAAACAGCAAATTGTTTTGAAAACCTTATATCAAAACTGTTCCTAAGGTGGCCTCAAAAAGCCAACGGGATTTTGTTCAGGTTGCGAGAATTTTTCTCTTCCACACAGTTATTTCAACGATATAAGGGTCGTATACACCTTTGTATTACCACGGTAGTTGCTGGAGAGAATTGAACTCTTATATTACTCCACCATTACACCACCCTCGTAGCACAAGATGTGCTTAATCGCACATAAATATTGTGGGAGTATTTGGAAGCTGAAGGTTTGGTCGTTGTAGTGCCTCATTTTTTCCAGTCACATATGCTCCATGGAACCCATTGCCCTCATCTGTTTTTCCTGCTATATTCAATCTTCCTCTCTTTAAGACCAACGTATGTGCCCACCTGAGGTAATTGATTTAGGGAATGGATTGGGAGGGTCTCTCTTTTGGTTTTTACCCTTTCCTTGAAAAGGTTTCTGCCCACGTTTGCTGGTAACGTGTAAAAAATCTGGGCAATAATAGTTTTTTGTTCTCGTGTCTCTGATATGATGTCTTCAAAATTTTGTACTTTATGCCTCAGGTTATCCTATCAATTTACTCTTAATTTCATCTGTTCTGTATATCTGTCTCCTAATTCAACTGACCATCATAAATTCTTCGACAATCTAAACATCAAAATAAAGTACATTCTCTCTATTCATTTCTCTGAAATCTTCATTCTTGGTGATTTCAATGTTCATTACCACCAATGACTTTCCTCTAGTACTCCAGATTCAGCAGGTGAACTCGTCTATTATCATTTCTCTAACCAAAATGACTTTGAGCAATTGGTGCAGGCCCCTAATCGTATCCCTGATCATCTTGGAGATGAACACAACATTCTTTATCTTTCTTAACTTCCAATCCCTCTCCTTATTCTGTAAAACTCTTTCCTTCTCTTGGTTTCTGCTATCACCTTCTTATCTCTGTCTCTTGGTCTTTTATATCTTCTAGTCTTCAGGTAGAAAGACTCAATCCTACGGCAAGGAAACGTTTTCAGCACTGCGGTGCTGCAAACTAGTCGGACTTGATGACGTAGATCATTGACTTCCATGGAATGACAACTACTTCGGTGGGAGGAATCCCTCGAAGCACAAAGTGTGCGAAATTCAAAGCAGAGATGATACTCTTTGACCAAAAGAGGTACATTCCATGTTCTTTCACTTCAACTACAACCAATAAACCTTGGTTTAACTCTGATTGTTCTCGTGCTATTCGCCGCAGGGAGGATGCCTTCAGGAATAACTATGGTAATCAAAATCCAAAAACTCAATATATTTATGCTTCATCCCAGAATCGTGCAAAATTTATTCTCCAAAACACTAAAAACTTTTCTTTGTAGAAAATTCAATAGTCTTTCTGGTTCTTCTTCCAAAACTTCTTTCTGGCATTTTTCAATTCCTCTTTCCCTCCTCCAGTATCTCCTGACAATACAACTTTCGTTTTGCCTTCTCCTAAAGCTGAACTCTTTGCTCAAACATTGGCCTTTTATTCCACCTTACATTTTTCGTGCGATATACCTCCTTCTAGCCCTCCCCCAACTTATTTATCCTAATGTTGTAATTTCTTCTAAAAATGTTTTTTTCTGCTCTCTCTGGGCTTAACTCCAAGAAGGTTCATTGGTGATAATGATATTCCTCCAATTGTTTTCAAGACTTGTGCTTCCGATCTTGTATCCTGCCTTTGGGAACTATTTCGTCTCTGTCTTTCCACTTCAACCTTCCCTTCCTGCGAAATATGCTCCCTCAATGAACCGGTGCCGAGAAAAAGGAACCCTTCTCAATCCCCTAACTATCTTGCTACCGCTCAGTTCTTTCTAAATTTTTCGAATTTATCCTTAATTAACAGGAAAATTTGGAAACGTACCAATTTTTCTAATCCTATCTTTGATAGAGAGAAAAACATTGGCTCTGCTCTTGATCTCTAAGGAACGCTCTGCTCTTGATCTCTAAGGAACGCTCTGCGCTTGATCTCTAAGGAAAGCTCTGCTCTTGATCTCTAAGGAATGCTCTGCTCTTGATTTTTAAGGAAAGCTCTGCTCTTCTTCTTTCCGGGATCGCCCTCTTGATCTCTAAGGAACGCTCTGCTCTTGATCTCTAAGGAACGCTCTGCTCTTGATCTCTAAGAAACGCTCTGCTCTTGATCTCTAAATAAAGCTCTGCTCTTGATCTCTAAGGAACGCTCTGCTTTTGATCTCTAAGGAAAGCTCTGCTCTTAATCTCTAAGGAACGCTCTGCTTTTGATCTCTAAGGAAAGCTCTGCTCTTGATCTCTAAGGAACGCTCTGCTCTTGATCTCTAAGGAACGCTCTGCTCTTGATCTCTAAGGAACGCTCTGCTCTTGATCTCTAAGGAACGCTCTGCTCTTGATCTCTAAGGAAAGCTCTGCTGTTGATCTCTAAGAACGCTCTGCTCGATCTCTGCTGAACGCGCTCTGCTCTGACTTCTAAGGAACGCTCTGCTCTTGATAATGAACGCTCTGCTCTTGATCTCTATGGAACGCTCTGCTCTTGATCTCTAAGGAACGCTCTGCTCTTGATCTCTAAGGAACGCTCTGCTCTTGATCTCTAAGGAACGCTCTGCTCTTGATCTCTAAGGAACGCTCTGCTCTTGATCTCTCGCCTCTCTCTGATTATTAGTCACGCTCTGCTCTTGATCTCTAAGGAACGCTCTGCTCTTGATCTCTAAGGAACGCTCTGCTCTTGATCTCTAAGGAACGCTCTGCTCTTGATCTCTCTCCTCTCTCTGATTATTAGTCCTCAGCTCTTCGGTATTTCGGTGAATCCGATGCTGTGGCGCTTGACAGGTCGAAATCCTTCAAAAGAGTTTCGAACAAAGCTTCGATTTTTAAGCTTCCCTCTTTCAGTATATCTGGGAACTAGTTCAAATGGTCGACATGAAAAAGGGTCGACACAACATCACAAAAATTTCCTGTACAGACCGCCGCAGGCTTTTGGATTGGTTAGGTTAGGTCAAGTTAGGTTAAGTTATGTTAGGTTAGGTTAGGTTAAGATAGGTAAGGTTAGGTTAAGCTAGGTTAGGTTAGGTTAGGTTAAGTTAGGTTAGGTTAGGTTTTGTTGGATTAGTTAGAGAAAATCTAAATAACCAGATTTTTTTTTTTTTACAAATGACCCATTTTCCTTTCAACAAATTTGGGTATAGGTCAGTATATCTATCATTCTCTCTTTGGAATTCTCTCTGATTTCCTTTCCGGTCGTTCTATTGCGAATGTTGTGTATGGCGACCGTTCATTCTTTAAATCTAAAGTGATGATCCCCAGGGATCTGTCCTATCCTTAACTCCTTTTTTACTTTTCATTAATAAAATTCTTTCCTTTCCTTCATCAACTATTCACTTCTATGCCCATGACCTCACCCTCCATTACTACTTTCATTTTGAAAGACTTCCAACCTAACAATAATTATCTTACAGTAGGGGGAGGCCCCAGACCTACTAACCTATGATCTTTCTCGAATTTCTAAATGGGGCATGAAGAACGTGGTTGTTTTCAATGCTTTAAAAACTCAGTTTATTTATCTTTCTTCTCGACAAAATGTCCCGCACTTATAACATCTTCGAAATCATACAACTCAAACCTTCGTCAGTTATAAATTTTTTTGTGCTTCTTTCTTAGGAGAATCACATTACTTCTCTTCCCAAACAAACTTATAAGAGGTTGTGTATTCAGAGGCCGCTTCAGAATTTCTTCCCACCACCGCAATTGCTGCTCTTTATATGGGGTGTTGTTCGCCCCTGTATTGGGTATATTTCATACATCTGGTGTGGTCCCACTCAAATAGCTCTCCTTAAAAAGTGAGGTCTAGGGCTTTTCGTCTTACCAACCCGTCTGCTCTCATAAACTCAGTTTAGCCTCTTTCCTCCCATCGAATTGTTATACTATCGCTATTACAATGGACCCTGCTTTACTGAACTCTCCAATCGCATACCTTCTCCTCTGAGGAGGTCTCCTGAGACATACTTTTCTACACAGTCTCATCCCTTCTTTGTCCTTCTCTCTGATATCCAACTTAACTGCTATGCTCAATCTTACATATACTCCAATGGTAAAGATTGTAACACATTCCCTTTATTTATTTCCAAAAATTCCTTTGACAAACACACTTTGAAACGTCATGTATCGGGACTTGTCGGTCTTTAAATTGGCCATGGCTTGGGAATTTCCCTTAACTCCGGTAGACTTGTCAGGTCTCTGGTTTTTGTACATCAGACTTCATATATTTCCATATATATATATATATATTATATATAAATATATATATATATATATATTATATATATATTATATATATATAATATTATATATATATATTATATAACTATACTCCTATAATAAACCTTATAATAATCCTCATAAAATACCCATAATACAATACACTACTAATAAATACTATATATATCATATATATATATATATTGTAAAACAAAACCTGCTACTGCTGATACTCAATAACAAACAAACAAAAATTCTTATCATGTTACAGAAATGGTTATTTTAGTTTTTGTTTGCTCAATTTTTTTTAGAGCAAAATTATTTTGTGAACTTGATTAATAAAAGAGATCAATAGAGAGCATATATGATGTTGAGATTACGCTCTGCTAATTATATCGCGTGTGTGGTCTCACCGTCTCTCTACACTGAATGTCTAGGATCTCCAGATGAGGATATCTTAATCTGATATCTGACTTAAGTCGCACTAACTATCATATTGTAGACATTAATTATAGATTAATTAATGTTATCTAGCGCTCACTCAACTCACCACTCAAATCATCACTCATTCTCACTCACACTCTCTCAATCACTAATAATAATACATAATACTTCACTCAATTATACCACAATAATCATCCACTACTCACTAATAATAATATATATACATATAAAAAAACAAACAAAAAAAACCACACACACCCCAACAACAAACACAACCCCCCAACAACCACCCACACACCAACCCCACACCACACACACACAACACCACCACAACCCACCAAAAAAAGCTCCCACCACCACACACACAAACCAAAACACACACACCAACCCACCCCCACACCACCCACCACACCCACACCACCCCCACCCCACCAAACCCCCAACACACCACCCACCCCCACCAAACAACAACACAACCCAACCCAAAAACCCCCCCACCCCACCAAAACCCAACCCCCCCAAAAACCCACCCCCCAACCCAACCCCAAACCCACACCCCACCAACACACCCCACAAAAACAAACCGAAAACCAAACCCACACCCACATAAAAAAAAAAAAAAAAAAAAAAAATCCATAATATAATAATAATAATATAATAATAAGATAAATAATAATAATAATAATAATAATAATAATAATAATTTACTTTTTGAAAAATAATTATTTTAGTTATTGCTCTTTATACAAAAATTATTTTACTTTGAAATATATTTAAAATTTCTTTAAAAATAAACAGTTTTAAACTTATAGGTAAAGAAATAGATAAATTGATAGCTATTGAAGTTTGTAAATTTATTTTTGATGTTGAAAATAATTTTGACGTCGCTACATACTAATCTGAAAAAGATATGAAATAATTTTTATGAAATCTAACGAGCTTTAAATACCTTTTCTTTGTTGTGTCAGTGTGCGTCTTGTATAATTTTACAATGCATATGCTAAAACATCCACGTAAACGGAATTTTTTAGTTAAATGACAAATATCATTGAAAAAATTTTTATACTCCCAAAAAGATGTTCAACATTAAATCAGGGCTGCGTAGTCGGAGTCGTGGAGTCGGAGTCGTGGAGTCGTGCAATTTTCCAGGAGTCGGAGTCGGAGTCGGAAGTCGATTTATTTTGTTTCAGTGGAGTCGGAGTCGAAAATCTGTGTAAGTGGAGTCGGAGTCGGAGTCGGAGTCGAAAATTTATAGAACTATTTTTTTATTATTATTATTATTGTTATTATTATTATTATTATTATTATTATTATTATTATTATTATTATTATTATTATTATTATTATTATTATTATTATTATTATTATTATTATTATTATTATTTTTATTATTATTATTATTTAAAAATGTCGTTATAATTTTAGGAAGGGGAAGTTTCATTTTTCATGCAAATTTTTTAATATTTAAATAAATATATATAATATATATATATATATATATATTATATATTATATATTATATAATATATATATATAATTTTATATATAATATATATATATATATATTATATATATATATATATATATCTATATATATATATATATATATATATTTATATACAGGGTTTGTTCTCAAAAAATGTACTTACCATTGGACTGCTTTTTTTTTTTTTCAGGTTGTACTACTGTAACGAATGGCAGGAGAATTCAAACTTAGCTTTTGAAGAGAGAAAGGCTTGGATTGTTGATACTTATGCAGCAACACACGCCACGGAAGTGGCAAAGATGGTTTCAGAGGGAGTTCGATAACCGCCACCACGTACCGGACGCATTTATTGGGTATCGGAGATGAAATTTCAAAACCAGATGGAACGTTGCAATGTTGATGAGTTAATGTTCTGGATGACCATGGACATCCACCAACCCTGCAAAGGAAGAGCAGGTACAGGAAACCCTCATCTGATCCCCACAGAAATCTCTACGGCAAACGGCTTCGGGAGAAACACATCTCAAAAGATAGCGATCCATCGCATCTTGAAGCGTCTACGCTTGAAATGCCTACATACCAAGACTACTCCAAGCTCTCAATGAAGACGATCCGGTATGGTACCTGGCTAGATGTGCAGAAGATGCAGGTTCTCCACACAATGGTTTCTGGAGCGATGAGGGCCACCTTGTAAATTAAATGCTTGATTAAAATCGCCATGTGTACCCTGGGATCCCGAACATGCCCGGTAAAGCTGAACCACCATAAACCTACAGGGGTAACTGCTTGCGTTGGGATTTTCAGGATTGGGCCATCAGTATGCCGTTTTTTTTTTCAAATTGTGGTCGAATAGGGACAGGACCTTAACCTTGCTGCAGGAGTCGGTCGTTCCCACCACATTGACGAGATGTTTGGTGATAATGGACGTGATTTACTTTCAGCCAGATGGAGCACCTCCCCACTTACCATCGGACGATGTAGAGCTCGCCTCGATGCAGGCATTTTTTATAAACATGGATGTTGAACGAAGGGTGTATGATACTTGCGGTTCCCCAGATCTCAGGACATGGACTTCTTTTTATGGGGATACCTAAAGGACAGTTTTTCGCTCAAAACCAAGAACGATAAATGCATTGAAATTGGAAATCGGAAAGACAATGTCGCGACATTCCAAATGAACTGTCTCGTATACGTTTGAGACTCTATTGTTCGAGTATCAGCTGTGCTCTGGACATTGGCGTTCATCAATTTGAACATTTGCGAACATGATTCTTTAAATACATGTATGTTCTGTAATTCAAGCCTTTAAACTTGTCACAATGTTCATAAATAAAGTTTGTATAGTCTTTCAAAGTGTTAGTGCATTATTTTGAGACACCCTGTATATATTATATTATATAATATATATAATATATATATTATATATATAATTATAATATACTATATATATATTATTATAATATATATTATATATATTATATATATATATATATATATAATTATTATATATTATATTTATATATATAATATATATCAGAGGTGGGCACGCAAATTTTAAACTTTAGAGCGCAAACGCAAAAGCGCAAAGTGGGGAAAACTGATGTCCGCAAGCGCAAGAGCGCACACAATTTTTCAAAAAAATTAGTTCGCAAAGGGCAAAGCGCACATGTCCGCAAATCAAATTTTTTTTAAAAGCCACAAATTTAGGAGCGCAAAAAAAATATAAAAATAAAGCGCAAGTATTTATATAATGAATAATTTTTAAATTTTAATGACAAGATGCAAACATATATAACAAAAAATGAGAAAGATTTTTAATCTTATTCAATTATCTTGTGATCTCTTCCTCCTCGCTCTTCCTTGCATTCTGATGGATCATATTCCCTTTAGATAAGGATAATTTTTCAAAATTGATGATTGCGATGGTTGCCCTTTTGCGTCGTGAATGTCAGAGCCTTGACGATAAAACAACCTCTCCACGGCCGCTGAGCTGGGTAATGGGGTATTTTTAATAAACAAGTCCCCTCAGACCTCCTGGTATTCACACGGAAAAAGGTTCCTAGTGAGAGGGGGTGGTGAACATTTATTGCAGCCCAGCTATCCAAGATTTGTCCCAACTTCTCCTCAGAGGTGTCTGCTGGGATGATATGGACCCTTTTCAGTTCCTGAAATATTAGAATTGGGTATCAAGAAACTCAAAATCCTTTGTTTCAAGTTTCATTTGAAAACATTATGTCAGTGTAATGTGAATATATATATATATATATAAATTGTTATATATATTATATTATATATATATAATTTAATATATATATATTATTATATTACTATATATATATATATTTTTATATATTATATATATTATATATATATATATAACTATATATATATATATATATAATACAAGAGGTGCTTAAAGTTTGTTCCAAATTATTAAAAATAACGTCACCATAAATGGTCACTTTCAGACTAAGTCCCATCACCTTCAGTGCCTTAATGTGGACAAGTAAGATTCGATGCAATATTACACTTTATATTCTTCAGTATCCTGCTGTTGGCAGCTTGGTTACTTCCCCTCATTTAACCTACTTACCACTCCGAGTTTGAAGTGAGGATGCAGGGCTGTTGCCATAAGCAAATCAAAATCATCAAAGATAATGCTGAACCTCGGTTCAAAGCCATTTTCTTTCTTCCCTTTGTTTGCATTTGGTTGCTTTAGCAAGTAGTTGACTAAGTTTTTGACCATAGTTAAATTTTCCACCTCTCGTTGCATTTCCCGATCTTGTCCTTTGAGGAGGAAGAGATTAGGCAATAGGACTCCGCGTACGCATTTTCTCTTCCTGCAACATATCAAGGCCTAACAGCAATAGGCGCCATTATTCGATGTACTCCGCAATTACCTCCTTTATCACTTTTATTAAGTACTGAAGACAGGCTTTTGCTCCATCAAATGTTGTTGATACTGGTTCATAGCGACCATTCAAGTCTTAAGCAGATCTTTTATGAATCGTATATAGGGTTCCAGCGAGTAACATTGGTGGTTTTAAGCTTTGTTTCAACTCCTTCTTAATTCTTTAGCAGCAGTTGTAAGTTTTCCTTTTTGGGCATTCCACATTCATGGGCTTTGGTAAGTGTCTTATTAAATCGATCCTTGACACTAGGGGACCAGCGAGGAACAATTGAAACATCCTTAGTAAGCCAAGATGTTTAATGTGTAGGAAATGCAAAGGCGATGTTTAATTAGGGCTAAGTGCACCATGTTCTTCAAGCAGATTTTTCTAGCTGGAGAGGTTTTGTCTGCAGAAACTCTGTGTCATACTAATTTGCTCCATCTCTTCACGCTTAACCACTATCTCTGAATCGGTGCCTTTTCTTCTTCCTCTTCGTCACCCGATTTCTGCATGAGCATCCACCTGAAAGGCTGCACAGAAATTAGCACCGTTATCTGTTGTAATGCAGATACTGATTATTAATTTTTTTTTAAGTTTGTTGTTTTCCTTATTAATTTGGAGTTATAACTTTTTTTATTTCAGCATTACGTTATTATTTCATATATGATTTTTACTGACCTTATGCTCAATGCCAATTTTTTTAATGAATATCCGTAATATTGTGCTAGGGACTGTGCTGGTCTGAGATACAGATAACTCTCTACAGGCAAAGAGAGCCTTCTCTCTCTCTCTCTTCAAAGTATTCAAATTAATCCAGTGAACCGTCATCCCCAGAAAACCTCCTGTTTGTTGTTCCCAGTCCAGCTGTCTGCGGTTGTGGCCGTATAACTGACCTTACTGATTATGTTGGTTAAATCAGCCTTCCCTATTACGCATATGACATCAAGATCCCCTCGTCACTTTTCTTCTGGAGGGAAGGTGGAAATCAGAGTTCAGGTAGG
>JABUQX010060905.1:12500-22500 GCA_015478945.1 Trachelipus rathkii | reverse complement strand
ACACGAGGACCATAGTCCCGTGGCAATAGAGTATGCACCTAATGGACGTGGTACGGGTGTAACTGTTGCTAGATTGGTTCGAATTAAACTGTAGTGACAATTCTCGCGTGCTCTTTTCATGATGCTCAGAAATTTCATTAAGAACTAATTCTACTAAATCAACAGTACTAGTAGATCGGAGTCTGCCTGCATTAGTGTGCTCTTTGGACTGCAAAATTACCCTGTTCAGAAAGGCGTATGTGAATTAGTGGTAAAAACCTGAGCGCTTGGACAATTCGAAGTTTCAATATTTCTCTTTTGTACAAACGTCTGGCTGCAGAACTATTTGCAGCGTGCTATCCCATACATTAGATGCATGTCAGCTGTTCAGATTATGAATACACGTGGTAATTACGATCCATATTCAAAAAAAAGAAACACGTAAGAAACACACACAATCAATGAGTTACATTCTAATGCGTAACACAAACAGACAGTGCATTTATTGTATACAGTAGTTGGTTGTTTTGGTCAAAATGTGCTGGAAATGTTTAAAGGAGGAGTAGCTGTTTGTGGGAGAGTTGTTTATTATTGAAATGAGATGTTTGTCCAATTACTAAATTTACTTCTCCCTTATTGATAGTCATATATCACTTATATAAATGGTAAATGTTATACCATTTGATTCTGCGTACAACAATAGGTGTTTTTTGGTTCCTTAACATTTTAACCTAAGTCATCGGCTTTCATGGAATGTCGCCTTCAAATACTTTTAACGCCCACCATTTTTAAATTTATAGTAAATTTGAAACTTCTTTTTGTCGTCATTAGCACTACACACAACAGTAATCTTCCAAATGTAGGGTTGTAACCTACTATGATTTCGCTAGATACAAAATATTTAGTAAAAAACACATACAGACTGCCAGATGGAAAACTAAGCACGTTACGTCATACCTTTAGTTTATAGGAACTTTTACCTTTATTTTTGCATTTCTTATCAGTTATCAAAAATTTTTGCCATAATTTTGAACCACCTAGTATATATATATATATATATATATATATTATATATATATATTATAATATAATATATATATTATATATAATTATATATTATATATATATATATATATATATATATATATATATATATATATATATATATATATATATATATATATATATATATATATATATATATATATATATATATATAGGCTAATATGAAGAATTCGTCTGACCTGAAATCGATATTTATCGATATTTGTTACAAATATCGAGGAAACCCATTTGGGAATGAACTAGACGTTGTGACATGGGCTGTATTCCTTTTGGGCATTATTTGACCGTTTCAAATTAAAATATCTATATATTAATACTAAACGTCATTAATTTTTAACATCTGAAGAGTGAGGTCCACATTATATTTTGTTCCTATTTTAAAAAATTTATTTCAACTTTGTGAATTGATTATAAAGTTTTAGCATTCTTGCAACATTTTGTTTCAAATTAGTTTAAAAGGTTTGTGAAAAGTGTTAGAAAAAATTGAAATTACGTAAATGATTTTATAGTTTGTTTCATAGTAGATAAAAAAGTTTGTGAAAAGTGTAAGAAAGAATTGAAATTACGAAAATAGGAGGAAAGCTTTATTTTTATGTTAATAGTAAACATTGGCTCCAAGTATACCGTTTTCGCAAAATATTATTACTGGATTTATCAAATTTTTACGTTTTACAACTCTGTCAGTTTTGATTTACTTAAATTATGGATTTATACGACTAGTGCCTTCATTTTGGTTTCGGCACATTTAACCAAAATCGAATGGAGTTTGCTAGAGTTGTGGAATGTTAACTATTTTCCGTAAGAAGCTATATATATTAATATATATATATATATATATATAATATATATATATATACCTATATATAATATATAACTATATCATACTATATATATAGATATATATATATAATATATATTATTATATATATATAATTACTATATATATATTCTATCTATATATATATATAAATAATATTACTATTATATCTATATATATATATTATATTATATACTATATCTATATATATCATATATTATATATTATATATATACTATTATATAACAAATATATAATATATAATGATATATATATATATATTATATATATACTCCTTTACCTCACAGTGAGTCAACGAGCCCCCTAAATGGAGTATTAACCCTTTTTAGGGGGCTCGAGCCGATGGGCGGACGGAGGAGGGGACGTTCATACCCCGGAGGGTAGGTCGGAGGAACCCCGCGACACCCAAAAGACCAAAGAGCGGGGTTCCGGAGTCCATCCCCGGAGGGGGGGATATAGTCCCCCCGTAGTTCCACCTAGAGGCCGACGAGACCCCCGATTCCTGACATCGGGCCGCGGACTACCCGTGGTATTCGGCTAGTGATATACCCAAAAAAATAAATCCCAAAATGTTTTCTTTTTGTACATTTAAACGAAACATTCTGTTGGTGTTGGTCGAAAAAAAGAACATTCTGACATGTGATTTACTATATATATTAATATATTTAATATATATATATATATACTATATATATAATATATTATAATATATATATATATATATATAATATACTATAACCTATATATATAGATATATTGATATATATATTATATAATATAATATATAACCATATACTATATATATATATAATATCGATATATCCAAGAATCGATATAATTCATATTTATCGTCATATCGGAATATCAAAGGTCGACGAAATGTTCAACTTTACCATATATTATATACTATTATATACTATATATATATAACCTATTATTATATATATATATATACCTATAAATATAGTTATATATATACCTATATATTATATATATATAGATAATACCTATATATATATATATATATATATATATATGATTACCCGATATATATATCGACAAAGTACATTAATGTCTATCAATTTTAACTTTTTAAGTACTTTTGAAACTGAAAGTATTTAAATGAGTAGAATTTATAATTATTATTATTATTAATACAACATAAAAATATTTTGCATTATAATTACGTTACATTTGTTTCCGAAACTGTAATATATTTGTTTAATGTGTGGCGCCTGCATCTTTAGTCTGTTCGGTCCTTACCGATATAGCATTTGGAAGATTAGATTCAGGGGAAAAGTGCGTATATTTTTTATTCTCCAAAAGCAAGCGAACAAAAAAAATGTTGAAACAAAAAAAAATGTTTTTACTGTAACTCTGTAAGCACCAAGTTGAGTCAGAGTCAAAATTTTGAATTTGACTGCTGGAGTCGGAGTCGTAGTCGGAGATCGAAAATTTTTGTTTTAAGTGGAGTCGGAGTCGGAGGCGGAGTCGAAAATTTTTTGTTTAAGTGGAGGCGGAGTCGGAGTCGGAGTCGAAAATCGAAATTTGAATTTAAGGAGTCGGGTCGGAGTCGGTCGAAAAATTTATTTTCCGACTCCGCAGCCCTGCATTAAAAAATTACTCGCGATAAAACTGAAAATTGAATATATATATATTATATATATATACTATATATTATTATATATATATATATAATTTACTCGAAAAATTTTGTATTTATATATATATATTGCAAGATATATATATAACTATATATATATAATATATATATATAATTATATTATATATTATATATATATATATATATATATATATATATATATAATATACATTATTATATATATTTTATATATAAAAATATATATTTATTTTATATATATTTTATATATTTATATATATTATATATATATATATTATTGTTATTTATTATTATTATTATTTATTTTCTTATTATTTTTTTTTAAGCTTATTATTATAGTTATCACTCATATAAAAACATTAATTTACTTAATAAAATATTTAAATATATTTGAATAATAATCAGTTTTAAACTCATATTTAAATTATCATAAATGAAAATTTTTAAATTTATTATATATATTTAAAATAAATCATTCTAAGTCAGGGGTTCCCAAACTTTTTGCACCGCGGCACCCTTGTTGTGCCAAAAAAAATTCGCGGCACACCTACTCTTAAATTGGTTTGACTACTTAGTCTTAGGTCTTAGGAAAACAAAAAAAACAATGCAAATTTGATGCTCATTTACCTTTAATGTGAAGAATGAAACTACTTTAATGAATTTTTCATTATTTTCTTTAAGGTTATGGGAAGTTTTGTCAATTTTACCCTTAAATAACTTGATGCTAAAAGTTTACTCCTGTATCTGTTTTTTATGTAAGCATATGTTTAGAATGCAGACAAATAGATAAGTGGAATTAAAACGCACAAGTCTTTTTAATTGCTTTCTGCATACACTTGCATCCAGAACTCTTCTTGGCCCCCTTCGTGGTATTTAAGTTTCAAAGTGCTGTCTTCACTGATGTCCATCAGATTTTGAAAAGCTTCATTTGTCATCCCTGTAGGTTTACGTTTCGGGTCGCACGAAAACGGGTTTGTCATCCAGCGGTAGATATCCTCAAAATCAATATCGGGAAAATACTCAACAATGGTTTTTTCCAAACCTTCCAAGTGGGCAGTAATAATTTCGAGGAAGTTCGGCTGAAGATGGATCTCATTTGTTTTGACAAATTCTTGCAACCGAGGAAAGTTGGAGATGTCTCTGCTCTTAACACACGCTTCAAAAAATAAAAAAAAAATTTGCGCAAGCCTTTTATTTTGTCTAATTGTGCTCCTCCCTTCCCTTGAAGAGATGTGGTGGTTTCATTTAGTTTTTCGATATGTCGGAAGGTATCCAAATTTAAGCAGCCAATCGACATCAGTTAATTTTTGAATAAAAGACTGCTCTGTAAATGTAACCATCAATACATCGTTTAGTTCAAACAGTCTGGCTAAAATTTTTCCCCTTGAAAGCCACCGCACTTCTGTGTGCAGCAAGAGGTGGAAGTGATCCATACCCATATCTTCGGAGGTAAGTTTTAAAAGGCGTGCTTGAAGCGGGCGGCTCTTAACATGATTAAGTATCTTCACAGCATCATCCAGTACTACTTTTAAATCTTGTAGCATCTTTCTTGTTGACAAGGAATGCAGATGTAAGACACAGTGCCTGCTGGTGGCGACTTCTGCCCCTTGCTTCATCCTAGACACCACTCCCTTCGTTTTTCCAACCATTGCGGCCGCTTCATCACTGCAAATATCTCCAAACCATTTTCCTGCACAAATTTGTCGATAGCACTGAAAATTTCATTGCCAGTGATTAAGTCTCAAGCACTTTGCTCATCAAAAGTTCCTCTTCTATTTGCATTGCGAATGGGTACCTCACAAACACAAGAAGAACAGAAGTCCCGCTACATCGGTACTTTCATCAAGCTGTAAACTAAAAAATTCACAAGTTTTCAATCTTCTTATAAGTTCATTCTCGACTGTCTCTGAAATTGTGTTAATTCGCTTGCTTATAGTGTTATTTGATAGCTGTACAGTATCAATCTTCTTGGCCATATCTGGACCTAAAATGCAACTAACACATCCTTCAGGCAAGGTTTAATTAATGTCTCGGCAATAGTATGCGGTTTTCCAGTTTTTGCAATATGTAAACTGACAATAAATGAAGCTTCAGTTGCGTTTTCATTTTCATTTTTAGAAATTCTCTCCATCATAGATGAACCTGCTTGAAGAGATAAAGCGCGGCGTTTGAAGATTTCTTCACCTTTATGCACTAAATCAGAATGATTGCATTCCAGATGTCTTTTTAATTTGGATGGGACTAAGCAGCCATTAGCAACAACTTTATGACAGTTAACGCATTGCCCTTCGGGTGCCTGTTCGTTCCCAACCAGAAAACGAATTGTACTACTTAACTTCAAAATTTTAGTGAAAATTAAAAAAATTTGCCGGCACCCCTGGCACACGCTGGCGGCACCCCAGGGTGCCGCGGCACCTACTTTGGGAACCCCTGTTCTAAGTGATAATTCATGTTCCGCAGTTCAAGCTAGCTAAAATATTTATTTATTTTTGAATAATTTTGTATACTTTTACAATACCTAAACTAAAACAGCTACGAAATTTTTTTCTTTTTAATTTAAATGGTAAGTAATATAACTTTATATATTTTTTTATGTATTTCATTTTTATTTATATAAAAGCGCCCGATAGCTCAGTGTTAGAGCACTCGCCAAACAAAGCGAGGGTCCCAGGTTCGCAACTAGTCGGGTGAGAGAATGCGAGATATTCTCTCCTTGGGCTTAGCTTCGTCCTGCTCGGACGTTAAAAGAGTAGTAAACCTCCTCCTTGGTTAGGGCTCTGCCCATGAGTGACGGTGTTAATCTCTACAAAAAAAAAAAAAAAAAAAAAAAAAAAAAAAAAAAAAAAAAAAAAAAAATGGAAAACTTATTCTATACACCAAAAAAGATAATTAGCATTAAAGGTATTATATATTATATATTATATATATAATATATATATATTATAATAATATATATATATATATATATATATATATATATATAATATATATATATATACTATTATATATATTATATTATATACTATATATTATATATAATATATATATTGCTACAACAACAACAGCAGCTTCAACAGCTACAAGTACAATTGCAGCAACAGCAACAACAACTTCAGCAACAGCAACAACAATTTCAGCAGCAACAAGTTTAATGCAGCAACAACAAACAAAACTTCAGCTTGCAACAAGCCAATAAAAATGGTGAGAGAAAGAAAAAGAAGACATCTAAATGTACAGAAAACAAGCTTACAAGAAACCATAAGAGAACGAAACTGTTTGAAATAGAAGATAAAAGGAAGAGAAAAAATAACCTTAAAATATATAATTTAAAGGAAACTGACCTAAACCGGGAACAAAATGAAGCAAATGACAAAGAAAATAGCTCTGAAATATTTAAGGAAATAGGGATGACAGAGTTTGAAATTGTTAAGACAGTAAGGCTAGGACGAAATAACCCTCTCCCAATGAAACCAAGACCACTTTTAGTCGAGATGAAAACAGGGGAGGAAAAGTGGAATATCTTAAAGAAAGCGAAAGCATTAAGAAATAATCAACACTACCAGAGAATATACATCAATCCAGACCAGACAAAAAGAGAAAGGGAAGCAGGGAATTTGCTTAGAAAAGAGCTACAAGAAAGAAAACAAAATGGCGAAACTGGTCTATACATAAAACAAGGTAAAATATGGGAGGATGGAAATTTTCGGTAGGCTTAAATGAAGATGATAGGAAAGATTAAATAGCAAACGACCTTAGGCTAACACTAAATTTGATTAATATCCAAGGACTGACACATACAAAATTAGCTGAAATCGAATTATTAGTAAATAAGGAAAATGATTTAGTATTTTTAGTTGAAACACAGTTAACAATGGATAAGTTCTCACTTCGAGATGATTTATGCAATATAACAAGCAATAGAGATGAAGGGGACAAAAAAGGAGGAGGATTAATGGTAATATATAAGAAGAATAAACAGATAGAGGTTGAAAAACTAGGTAACAAACATAGTGATCTTTTATATTTTAGAGTAAAATTTTATGAAGTAGAATATAAATTTGTTTTAGTATATTTTGCAACAGGAAACAGACCAGAGGATAAAAAGAGAAATACCAAAATAAGAAAAGAATGTGAAACAATAATACAGGAAGAAAGTAAAAACAATCTTATGATCTTAGGAGATTTTAATGGGCATATACCAGGGCTAGGGAATCAACCACTTGATAAACAGGGAGAAATGATTTTGGAGTGGATAGATGAGTATGAACTGAAACTACTAAACACATCTGAAGAGTGTGATGGCCTTTACACATGGCAGAGGAATGACATGAGTAGTGTCATAGATTTTGCTCTGACAAACAATGCTATGAGTAGGCACATCCACCTGATGAAAATAGATGAAGACCGAGACGTATTCGATCTATCAGATCATAATTTAATCCAAATATATCTAAAGAGTAAAGTGGAAAAGCCTAATTATAAAAAAAGGAGATGGTGCAATATTAGATATTATAGTACACAACCAGTTCTGATGACAAGGTATCTACAGAACCTAGAAAATAAAATGCATAACAAAAGAGTAGATACGTTGGAAGAGATGAACAAAATCATGAAACAGGCAGCGGATGATACTCTATTAAAAACATACAGGAAAAAAGAAGATAAAACTGGGAAAAAGATAGAAAGACCATGGATGACAGAAGAAATAAGAAAGGAAATAAAAAAGAAGAGAAATTAATAGGAAAAGACGAAATGAGGCAGAAGACCATGCCAGAAATATGCTCTGGGAGCAGTATAAAGAACAGAAAGCAAAAGTGCAAAATTATAACACAAGAAATAACAAAATATGAGAAAAAAATTACAGATGAAATAAAATCTAATAAAAACAACAAATTGTGGGAGAACATAAAGAAGCTTAAAGGAGCAGAGAGAACCATGAAGGAGACTAAACTTTATTATGAAAATGGAGAACTAATACCAAAGGATGAAATAGAAAAGAATTAACTGGATACTGGAAAACCATATATTGTAAACATGAAAACCGAATGGTAGAAGAATGGGATGATAACACAAAAGAAGAATATAAAAGACTCAACGAACAGAAATACCAAAAGATACAAAGTGGGGAACACCAATTTCCAGTACATCTAAGAGAACATATGAACATGGCAATAAGAGTAAAAAATTCCGTAACATCCATGAAAAAACCAGTCATAACCACTGATAAAGTCAGAAGGTGCTTACAAAAGCTCAAAGGAAAGAAGGCACCAGGTCCAGATGATCTTAAGCCAGAATTATATAAGGTATTAATCAAAAGGAACAGTGTATACAGATTCTCACAATGTTTCAATAAAGAACTCAACAAAAGGAACATTAAACCAGCAATCCTGGAAAAATCTATGAAAAGTTGATAGAAAAAAAGAGGAACCCAACTGTAAAAGATTTAAGGCCTATTGCACTAACCGATACATCTTACAAACAATTTATGACATTAATTAAAAATGAAATTAAAGAACACATAAAAATATTTGATGAAATAAAGGAAAATCAATCCGGGTTCACGGAAGGTGCAAGAATTGAGGATAATCTTTTTATTTTGCAATATTGCGTGGAGGAATCATACAGAAGACACCTACCATTAATTGTGGTTTCCATCGACTTCAAAAAGGCTTTTGACTCAGTAAGTAGGGAATCACTGATAAAAGTTCTAAAAGAGTACAATGTCCACCATGAAATAATAAGTGCCATTGCACAAGTATATACAAATGACAAAACCAACATTAAGTTGGGAAATGAAATAGAAAATGTAGAGAAACTGGCCATATACTCAGATACTTCAGTGTATATACAAGAGTCTTATTCGCCCCTGTATGGAATACTGTAGAACTGGAAAAAGAAAAGGGATTTAACAATGGTTCCATAAAAATAAACAGTCTCTTCTTTGCTGATGATGGCCTGATCTTAGCAGAATCAGAAAACGACGCAGCTGCGAACATTAGGACATTATTACAGATAAGTGGGGAATGTGGTCTAGAAATTAACAAAGAGAAAAGCAATATATTGATTTTTAATATGGAACAACCACCATTGGAGATTGAAGGAATCAAAGTGGTGGACAAAATAAAATACCTAGGCTTATATATAAACAATGAAAAAAATATGTTTAAGGCTCAGAAGATGCATCTCATAAATAAGGCCCACACCCTGGCTAACCAAACAGGTGCAGTCATTGAGAAGAGCTGCAACAAGCTGCCCATAGGGAAAACATACTGGAAAAATGGGGCTCTCCCAGCAATTTTATATGGATCCAATGTAATGTGCTTCACCAAACAAGAAATAAACAAGCTACAAACAATTGAAAATACAGTATACCGGAAGATACTAGGAGGGACTAGGTACACCCCAACTGCAACTCTGAGAGGAGAAATTGGAGCATCATCAATGCAAGGAAGAATAATAACTAACAAATTAAAATT
>JABUQX010060905.1:0-7500 GCA_015478945.1 Trachelipus rathkii | reverse complement strand
CCTTCGGAAGTGGTGAATAAAAGGGCAAGGCACAGTGTTGGGTGATGCGGATTGGTACACTCTGCGAAATTTGAAGTTATGTAGGGTCGAAAAGAGTCCGAGAGAGACAGATATGCCCTTTCCTAGTAGAGAGGGTTATGCTCATGGACCGAGTCGCGAAGGAGGCGAATTGTGTGAGAGAGTGTCTGAGCATTTTATACAAGCTATATTGGGCATTGACTGTTGTGTTTTGTAGGACGAAGAGAGGAGAGCCAAACTTTTGTAGCATCTGAGAGGGAAGCAAGACTGGAGATATGATACAACGCGCAAATTGATGTTAGTGTAGAAAGGCGACGCCTAATCGTATGCGTTAGACAGGTCGGGATGACTAGCGCCAATGACGTCACAAATTACCCGGAGCATGGATGTGACAAGAAGGGTGTAAGTTGAAAGACGCTAAGAATGGAGAAACACATATTGTTAGAAAAGAGACCGAAGAGTTTTTTTCCTGTAGGTCGCCGATATCGCAATGTCTCTGCTTCTCTAGAACTGGGGCGCATATGGAGGAACCATTCCATGAACCATGTTTGGCAATGTCAGGCAAGGAAGAGACGGGATTTAGTGGATGTTAATTTTTTTCCTCTCGAAGATGGCATTTCGCAGTAAACCAAGCTGGTCCATAGGAAGAAAAGTTGTGTTTGGAATGTCTGGCGATTGACGAAAAGGCCATGCGCGCCCATACCTATGATCTGACCTGAAGTGCAGCGGCGTACTGACTCCGTAATTCAAAGAAGACTCTAGTGTACGCTCGTCAGGATGGGTGACATTGTTTAGAGGAAGACAAAAGAATCGAGATCGGGTAGCCGCCATATAGCCACCCGGAGTAAAGGTCTGACAAGCAAAGTAAGGTGACGCGCTGAAGACAGAGTACTTTATAGGATGTATAGGCTTTTAATATTGGCGGCCGTGGGCAGTGGAGAGAAAGAAAGTTTAAATGGTAAAGTAACTCTATTCTAGAGTTGTGGTCAGACAGTATTTTATACGAGCACAGTGGGAATGAGTAATAGTGACTAGTAATTGAAGAGATGACTAGAGAAATATTACAATCTAAACAAAGTGAAATAGTGTTTTGGTATGTACCTAGGGGAAGAATGCAAAGTTAGAGTATGGAGATAGAAAGAACATACTAGGTTGTTCCTAGATGTATTGGTTGGTGTGGACGAATCTGGTCGTTTGCTTGTTAGGATATCCATGTGATTAGGGATGATATACGCACTAATCTCTAAGATACCTTTAATATTAATAGATCAGGTAGCATATAGGTAAATGGGGAGGGGACAAACCTATTTTTAGCGGTTTATCGACACTCCAGCATCTTCATTACAGCTATCCTCCTTACTCTCCGATAATAGAATTTATTATCCCTATAATGGTTGATAGGTAAAGATACAACATTACAAAAACTGGGGAGTATATTATAACAATAATGATAATCTCTAATGCAATTAACAACATTATTTAATGGTGACATAGTGTAGTATAGTAGGTTAACGAGAAAGGGAAGGTAGAGATGGTGGTCCTGTTATATAGTAATTACCATTGATATAAACGTATATAGATATATAGTGCGATTTGGAGTTTGTATATATCGTAGTGGGTATGGTATGAATTTAATTATTGTTAGTTATGGATTTTTTATGGGAAACTCATATGAAATACATAATGTAAGACAATAATACTCATATAATAATCACATATACAATAAATTGCCACTATTGTATTCCTACTATAAGGACAGGGACCGTGACTAAATGTATAGACACTTATTGGAGAAAGGCATTTACGGGCGGCGAAGAATGCATTATGATAGTAATTAAAGAAACGAAATAACAGGGGTTTATCATTTCTCAGATGCTCAAGTAATTAGTGTGTATAAAATATACACCTGTGCATAAGAGCGTCGTAGTCCGTGATGTTCTAGCCTTTCACAGACCTAGTACTAGAAATCCTGAGGAGATGTGGTTGGTGATAGAGCAAATCCTCAATTCAGGAAGACTTGAATTAATTATTGTTATAATGATATTGTTTGGTGTAGTTAGTTAATATGGTGAAATAGCTCATAAAATTTATATAAAAAATAAATTATAGTGAGGATAGGGACGTGAAAAATTTAGACACTCAGGATATTAATGTATCGAATGACAACTTCCCGACTGAAGTTGAAATCGAGACCTGTTTGCGTAGATAGTCTCCTACTGTGCTCAAGTGTATAGTGAATATAGATAGAGATAAAAGATATAGATCATCTGGCGGTATGCTACCCGTGTTTGGAAAAAATTCTATCTTCAGACAATGGACGGGAATATCCTCTAAAATGAAGGATCTTATGGATATTTTGGAGTAAATGTGTGAGATACGGTGTTGTATATATTTTTTATTTATTTTATTTATTTTTTTTTTTGACGGACTTCGAGGCACACACGCTCTAGGAGTCAATAGAGTCTGAGTATTTCAGTGTATTGACTGGTGTTGTGGGCCTTCTCGCAAAGAATATCATAAGAAAACACATCAACGAAGAAGTGTTATGTTAAACAATGGTTTACTAATACAAGAATCTTCTCTCGCTTTTTATATAGCTGGTCTTTACTTTGATGTACAATTTGCTCTCAGAATATTATAATATACTCGAATAAAGGGCGAAGAGAAACAAAAAAAAAAAATATAACAAGCAAAACAACTTTGGTATTTGGTCTGGTTAAGTGTAAGAGGAGTCTGGGTCAGATGTAATCCTCTTTGAGTAGTATGTACGATTATTACTAGCATAGGTGTGGTTTTGGGTTCAACGTAGATGTGGATGAATATCTGTGATTCTACTCGCTCAGATAATGAAGAGAGGAATCTCTCGGAAAGACAATAAGTTAATATAAATATATCAAAACAAAGGTTTTTACAGAGATGAAGTTATATACGAAGCATACACTATTTTGGTTAAAATTTCATATTAAATCACTTAATTAATACATCAAATCAGGAAAATAAAACAGTACAAGACTGTAAACCAAATTAGCTGCGTAGTAAGTGAAAAGCGTCTATGAGTAAAATAATAATCTACATTATTATTATAAAGATAGAGATACTTATTACTAAGATGGAAGGGCTGACCAGGACCAGATGAATGTTTTCATAGGAACGGATATTGATTATTGTGGGTAGTGAACTAGATGTTAGGTGCTAGAAAACATGATAGGCAGAGTGTTAATCTCGTATTAAGATATAGGCATTCAAGTAGTAGCACTGTATAAAACAGATACAACAACAAAGCTACCAAAGTGGCATAATTGATAAGAGCACAAGGCGTGAATACTATGTCGAGCTGAATGAGTTATTTAACAGGAAATTTGTTAAAACTTGATCTCAACAGATCCGCGATTTATCTCATCAGAAACATATCATGGGGGGGGAGACATAAAAAGTATAGCGGAGGGACAATATGGACCATAGCACATTGATAGAGAAGAAAATGTTTATCGCCTGAGTATTGATCAGGTATCAGATTCTATTGAGAAAAGCAAGGTATTTCTCTTGGAAGTACTGGACATAATTGCAGGACAAGAAAACAGAGGAGGAAGACACAAGATGAAAGAAGTAGCAGAGGAACGAGAATCTAAGCTAGGATGAAGAAAGGAAGAAGTGGAAAATGATAGAAAAAGAAACCGGCCAAGAAAAAAGAGTTGAGATAATGAGCAGAGCGGGTAAAGTGAATAGTAAGAAATGGAATCAATGTTACAACACCAAGAATTTACATGATGGAACGATAACTTGGATAAACCTAAAAGACTTTGAGGAACATGAACAAATACCGGAAGAGGAAGAAATACTTTTAGTCGATGTAAGAGATATAGAAGTCATTAAGGCAAAGGAAAACGAGATACAGAATTGGAAAGAAAATGATGTAATGGATGAAGTGGTGGACAAAGGCAGAAAGGGGTTAAATACAAGATGGGTTATAACAGAAAAGGAAAAGAATGGGAAAAAGTATTGTAAAGCTAGATTAGTGGTTAGGGGTTTTGAGGAAAAAGGCAATGATGAGGGGAATGAAGCTCCAACATGTGCTGCTGAAGCGCTAAAAATGACATTAGGAATAATTAAAAGGTATAACTGGGAATGTAAGTCAATAGATATTAAGGCTGCATATTTGCAAGGAAACAAATTGGAAAGAGAGGTGTTCGTAAAACCACCAAAAGAAGCAAATACGAATAAATTGTGGAAACTGCGAAAGGCAGTATATGGGTTGAAGGATGCTGCCAGAGTTTGGTATTATAGTTTAAAGGAAATATTAGAAAGATTAGGGGGTGTGTGTTGTAAATTAGAACCTTCCATATTTACGTGGAAGAACGGAAGTAAGTTAAGAGGTATAATGGTTTGTCATGTAGACGATATATGTTATGGTGGGGATGATACTTTCGAGGAACAAATAATAAGGAAATTAAAAGAAAGATTAAGGGTAGGGAGCCAGGAGTTTAAAGACTTCCGGTATATTGGGGTGCAAATACATGATAAAGGAGAACATATATTACTTGAACAGGACAATTACAGAAAAACATTAACAATACCCAATAAAACATCATACAAGGGGGATAGGGTGTTAGATGAAAGTGAAAAAACAGAATATAGATCTGGGGTGGGCCAATTAAACTGGCTGGGACAGCAAACAAGACCTGAAGTATCTTACCAAGTGAGTGTTTTGGGAAAGAAAATGAAGAAGGGAACAACAGCAGATATGAGAAAATTAATAAAAATCATGGAGAAAACAAGATTAGAAGATAAACATCTTAGAATAGGGACATTAAAAGGGAATTTGGATGTAAAAGTGTTTGCGGATGCATCCTTTAATGGATTAGGTACGGGAGAATCGCAAATAGGATATGTAGTTATTATAGAGGATAGTTATGGGAAAAAGATGCCAATCATATGGAAATCAAAGGTTGCTAACAGAGTTGTAAGATCGCCATTAGAGGCCGAGGCGATGGGGTTGTGTGATGGATTGGAAATGGGGATATATGTAAGAAAATTATGGGAGGAATTAACAGGGGAAGCAAATATGAGACTGATTGGTTTTTCAGATAGTAAATCTTTGGAAGGAGCTGTGAAGTCACATACAAATGTTCAGAGCAGAAGATTGAGAATTGATCTAGCTGTTATAAAGGAATTGTTAAAAGAAGGAATAATTGATGATGTGTGCTGGATAAATGGAAAGGAGCAAATAGCAGATAGTTTGACAAAAGAAAATGGGAACAAAAGAGGTCTGTATGAATATTTGAAAGAATGATAAGTAGGAATGAAAGAAATACATTAGAAGGATAGAAAGGAGGGAAAGAGAGCAGTGTGAGAGTGATGACAGGGAGTGGTCATGCCTTGTCACTGTGTGATAGTGACAATGCATCTTCACTCGCTGCAGTTGTTATGTTATTCTTGTTTTTTTCAGAACTACCTGAAATATTGTTTATATTGATAAAATCTATATTTATAATCTTTAATATAAGAGAAAAATTATTATTCCATCAATTGATGTCACATCATATATAATTGGATCAAGGGAGAACATTTGGTTAAATCAGAGTATTAAATCAGTCAAGCATACAAGAGGGAGTCTATAATTTATATTACGGGTGCCTAAATAATTAATCATAATACAAATATAACAATAATATTCTATATCGTTTCATACAACATATCATTGTTTCAACACATACTTATCTTGCACTATCTTTCCTAACGCTTTATTACATTTATCATATACATCATAAGCATGGCACGTTTTTGTCCCCATATGTTCTAACTTAAATCATCAGCTCAGCCAAGCCATAGTGGATAATAAAAAAGGTAAGCTTTGCATCTTTTCACCATCATTAATATTAAATATATAAATATAATTAAAGTAAGTTAAATTAATATAAAAACTACTTAAAATAAACATTTCAATTGACCCAGAAATGGCATAAGGGGTTTGAGCATATATATTACTCATCAATATTTCAATTGGTTAAATTTTGAATCTCAAAAGTCCCATTATTATATTTCTAAAATCAATCAAAAATTTTTGAAAGAAAAGGGAAAAAGAAGGAAAAACTTTTTGAAATCATGAATGCAACCATTAATATGAGCTGATTTTGCGAGGAACTACACGTACGTGGCCAAGACGAAATTTCAACAGGATCATTGGATCAATGACCAGCTACTTTGCCCACCCATTTGTTCTATATTTTAGAGATGAATAATAGTAAAATTAAAGAAGCACTCTCTTGGTGTTTAAGTAACTACCCTTAGAGCACAACACATAGTTGTTCACGTCTTTCCAAACATATGTATCAGTAATATATTAACTTAATTGCTTTAAAGTTTGAAAAAGGCTAGTGAATTTTTCAGATGAATGGTAGCCAGAATAGAATAAAAATTTTTTGTTAAACCATTTGCCTCCACCACAAAAGATTTCGCATTAAAAGCTGAACTGCTTTTCTTTCTGCAGTACTTGCCACGCGAGGGAAATAATGCTCGTGATGGCACATCCATGTTTCCCTGAGAGCCCTTGAGGGTATTGCTAAGTTTACACAGGAACAACATAAATTGACTCGCGGATTAAGCAAAGTCGTCTCTAATACACAGTAAACAATTCAACACACCTAATAGTCTCTCTCTATTGACCAAAATATATCATTCTGCAAGAGAAAATAAGGGATAATACTATTTAACAGTGATATATTCTGTCAGAAGACTAAAAGTAAATCCTCTTTCATGACAAGGAACTTAATTATTATCGACGGTCATTCATACTCGCAATTTGTTTGAGATAATTAGCATAGGGGAACAAGAAACCTATATCAAATATATACTTATTCCACTTCACAATCCCGATTTGTCGTCATACTAGACGTTAGTACTATGGACCCAATTTACCGGTATTGTGTTATCTATCCACCCAAAAACTTACGTTTATCGAATGACCACTGTGTCTAGGCAAAATTTGTTGTCATTAAAGTGTAGTAGTATATAATGATACACAGTATAACTGCATATATATATTGGAATGACATATGTGTATTAGGATTGATAATAATAGGTTAAAAAGAAATAGAGTGTGGAGAACGATGATGTTTTACATATATATATATTTTTATCCATACTACTTCCGGATACTACCTAGATCATTCATATTCTCTAGATTGCAGAATGCGATATGATAGAGTGATCTATAGATCTCCCAATATGAAAATATTTTACGAACTCTTCTCGGGTGAACATAATAAAATGTCTATAATTATCAGGCGTAAATAATTTAGTACATCTCAACAACAGTTAAGTTACATTCCGAAGAAATTAATAATTAAATCCCTTCTTCTTACTGAACAATCCACAGATACAGCTCTGCAAGTACTAATATATATATATTATATATATATATATATATTATATAATATATATATTATTTTATATTATATATTATAGTATATATCTCTCATATCC
>JABUQX010060904.1:0-2500 GCA_015478945.1 Trachelipus rathkii | reverse complement strand
GAATGGGACTTACAAGGGATAGGAAACTCTACTTGAAGGAAGCGCGATAAGGCTAAGAATGAGAAATAAGGGAAACTCGCTTTGGAAAAATTGAATAGGGATGATGCTTTTTGGTAACTGATGAAATGGATGTGAGGAGAGTTGGGATAGAACACTTCGGAAAAAGTGATACTTGATGTGTGGGTTGATGTGCAAGAAGGCTATAGGTATCTTTGGGGATGAGGGTTTATTAGCATAGGAAGTAGGTTAATGCTTAGACGTGTAGAAAGTTGAAGAATTGGTAAATTCTGCAGGTATACTGTAGATGAAATTACTGGTGAAATGAATCAAGAACGGAAGGGAGATGGTGATGATTGGATTTGGAAGTTTGGGGTAACAAAGCGTTTAAGGGGGTATAGTTCTGAGGGATTGGAGGAAAGCAGTTATAGTACCTTATATAAGGGTAAGGGAGATAGTGGGGAACTGTAGGAATGTATAATTGGATTAGTTTATGAGTGTTGGAGGAAGATAGATGCCTGGCGTAATTTTGGTTCAAAAGAGTGCGTCGAGTGACTGAAGGACATATGGAAAAGAACAAGGTGCGTTTAGGAATGGTAGAGGATGTATGGATCAAATCTTATATATTGAAACAAATGGATTGAGAAAATGAGGAGAAGAAAGAATAAATTGGATATAGGTTTTATGGGATGCTGCAACAGGTGTTACTGAAACGGGCTTAATAAGGAAGCTCTACGGCAGGTGTTAGTGATATAAGGTGTTTGGTGGTAGGCTTTTGAAAATGGATCAAAAGTATGAATTACGATAGTGAAGCGATGTTGTAAGAATAAATGGTGTCGACACTGATTGGTTTAAGATGGATATGGAAGTGAGACACGGATTGGAGATGAATAGGGTGGGTACACGATTTGGAGATGGATATGGTATGAAAGAATTAGAGGTGAGGGTGCAGGAGATGGTGTTAGAATGATCGAGAATGGGGGGGAGTGGAGGGTACCCTACAATTATATGTTGTGATGAATTTGCTTTTGTATGGTAAATCTGAGAGAGGTTGAGAGGATTGGTAGAGAAGATTTGCAGGGTGTCAAAAGGCAGGGTTTGAAGTAAACGTAATAGGAGTAAGGTTACTGGTGTGAGTTGAGAACAGTCCTCAGTATGAAGTTATGTTAGATAGTAGGCAGCTCTAAAAAGTGTTTGAGTTAAATATTTGCGATATATGTTGGATGAAAGGAACGGAAGATGCAGAGTGTAGTAGGAAAGTCGTGAATGGCAGGAAGGTGGCAGGTGCAATTAAACGTTGTGGGATGTAAAGGGACTAAGTCTCGAATGCGCTAGTCGCCTTACATGAGGGTATTGTTGCTATTGTGTTAATGTTAATAGTAGTGAGGACGTATTGGTCTGGGATAAGAGGTATAGATTCTGAAGATTCGGAATGTGTGTTCCAGAAAAGACAATCTTTCAGGGATGTGTGAGGGTGTGAGAAGAAATGATAAAATGAAGAATGAACCTATTAGAGAGTGCTGTGGTGTGAAGAAAGGGTATAATGAGTGAGATATGTCAGAAGAAGAAGGTGAATATTAGTGTTGAAAATGTTAGGAAAAGATGGATAAAGTCATGGCATGTCAAGAAGATTGCATGTACAGTGAGTAGTTGTTGGTGAATCGACAGGCTGGAAGACCGAAGAAAAAAGTGGATTGAATCAGTGAAGGAATGCCTGGAGGAAATGTGACGTGGACACGTGAACAGAAGAAAGGTGATGATAGGAGTGAATGGCGGTGGTTTTGTGAGGTTATGGTTGTGGCTTACCTTGGGAGAGCCAGGGGATGAACCCCTTACATTGGACGATTATGCCATGTTGAGGGTCCGTCCGGTCCCGTCAAGCTCTCAGGATATATTTTCTGACTGCCGACGAGTTCTCACCTAGTAGGTGCAAAGGGGGCGTAAGAGTGGGCTTCTTTTTAACTTTGTGTCATATTCTTCAACTAATTTTCACTGCTATCTGCATGTTGCACGCACCTTGCCCCAGCCTTGGGAAAAAGGTGTTGACTGATGATGAATATTATAATATATATATAGATATATATATATATATTATATATACACATATATAATATATATATATATATATATATAACTATATATATATATATATATATATATTATATATATATATATATATATATATTATATATTATATCTATTATATATATAGTATATAAATTATATGAATATATATACATATATATATATATCTAATAATATATATAATAATATATATAACTATATAACTTATATAATATATATGTTTATATATCCTATAAATACTAATACTACATATATATATATAATTAATATATATGTATATATATATATATTATATATTTATTATAATATATATTTATATATATATATAGTATATAGTATATATATATATGATATATATATTATATATATATACTGGCCTGTATAGAAACCTATATATTATCATAATAATCCTCCCTTT
>JABUQX010060903.1:0-20441 GCA_015478945.1 Trachelipus rathkii | reverse complement strand
GAAATATAGTCATTAGAAAAAGTCTACTGGGGCTCTTAATCACCCGCTTCTTCAATTTATAGTTTATTTATATTTTATCAGGTCAATTTTATTCTTTAAAAGAAACTTTACAACAGATTACTCTTTTATGGGAAAATTAATTAGGGAAATTTTTCCACCTTATTAACCATATATTTTAATATAAATAAGATCGGTGAACGGGAAGGGCCCTCTACACGTCTTAACATCACTATATCTTGGCTGTACTCTCGATCCTTTTTGTAAGCATTGAATCAGGAAAATTCATCCGGTAAGAAAGAATGGTTCTCATTGGTTTGTTTAATTTTAAATAAAACAAAAAATGAAAACGTTAGTACAAACTTCTGTAGAATAAGTAGGCAATTTTTAGTTTACATAAGTACACTAACGTTCTTAGAGAGGTTGTTTACATGTTGTTAACAGATGTGTAACAGAAATACGCATTATTTTAATTTCGACCTGTTCAAGCTTGAGCACTGCTTATATATATATATATATATATATATATATAATATATATATATATTATATATATATATATATATATTTTTCTTTTTTTTATAGTAATATATATATATATATATATATATATATATAATATATTATATATATTATATATATATATATATTATTATATATTAAATCTATAATATATATATATATATATTTTATAATATTATTATATATATATATTTATATATATGTATATAGCTAGAATATACTTATAATAAGTATATATATAATATATATATATATATATATTATATATATAAAAGTAGCTACAACTATGGAAACTTTTCAGTGTCATGTGCTAGTTATATATTTTTAAAACTTTGATTAAAGCGATTTTTTTGGGTTTATATTATTTTCAAATTATATTTTAAATGATTTTCAAACAAATTTCTATTTTAACTGCTACATTTAGTTTTTGTAACATTTTCCTGCTAACCTAACCTAACCTAACCGTAACCTAACCTAACTTTAAACCTGAACATAAGCTAAGCTTATACCTTTAACATACCTACTCTTTTTTAAGATAACCCCAAGCCTAGCCCTAACCTACCGCTAACAGCCTAACCTACACCATAATCTAACCTAACCTAATGTAGCCTAGCCTAACACAACCAGCGTCATCTAGCCTTTAAAAAAACATGTATAAATCACAAATGATCTTCTTAAACATATTTTAACAAAGATATGACTGTACACATGAAACGGACAAGGACAAAAAATTTTACATTTTAAACTCTGACACATCATAATTAATAATATAATAATAATAAATAAAATGCAATAATTTTTTATTACCTATAAAATAATTAATTTCAAATGATAATTTTGAATTAATAATATACACTAATTGTCTAATCACTACAATTCCTGATGAATGCTCAATAATAATAATAGTAATATAATTAATAATAATATAATGAATTAATATAATAATAATAAGATAATAATTAATAATAATAGATTAATATAATAATAGATTCTAGAAGTAGTGTAGTAAGTAGTAGTAGTAAGTAAGTAGTATCGTAAGTAGTAGTAGTAGTAGTAATATCATCATCACAAATATTCCCAAAATATTTTAAAATATTTGTGATAAAAAAAAAAAGTTAGATTTTTTTAACGGTTAGTTTGAGTGGTTTCATTTAATAAATATACTTGAAAATTAAAAAAAAGAAAAAAATATCTTGACAAAGGCTTTTCACTCTCGCTTCGAGTTTCACGAACATTAACAGTTTCTCTTTATGAGCGAATTCCTTTTGTCAAACAAATGAAAATGACGATGTATGATTCTCATGTGATATTTTATTTAAGCTAAAAATTTATATATATATATATTATATATATATATATATATATAATTCATATATATATTATATATATTAATATACTATATATATATATTATATATATATATATATATATTATATATACTATATTATATTATACATATATAGATATAATATATATATATATAGTAATATTTATTATATATATTTATATATATATATATATAGTATATATATATATATATATATATAATATATATTATATAGTATTATATATATACTATATATATTATATAATATGATATATATATATTATAATATATATATATATATTATATATATATATATATATATATATATATATATATATATTATTATAATATGTATGTTGTATAATAATAATAATTCTATATATATATATATTACTTATATTTTATATAGATATTATACTATATATATATATATATATATATTATATTCGTGATATATTTATATATTATTATGTATATATTATATATGTATTACTATATATATATTATATATATACTATATATTATATATATATATATATATAATTATATATAATATACAACATGATATCTATCTTTTTATAATCATAGGGCGTATACATAGGGTAGGTAGGTAGGTAAGTTCCTACCCAATATTTTTGAGTCTTTTTAATAAAATGATTATACGGTTACGGGTTTACTAAATTTAGCAAATTTGTATGAAGCGATTACTAAAGAACCTGATTTAAAAAATATTATTTGCTCGCAAGTTCATTTGTATTAGGAATTACAATAATTAAAATTTATTTGGAAATTTTCCTTTTCCTACTCCTGTTCCAGAGTAAAATTTCTAATCTATTGGCGCGTACGTAAATTTTATTTTTCGCTATAATATTAATAATTAATAATTAGGATGGCTAATGACAATGATAATAATCAGTGACGGTATTAAAATATGCATAGCATATTAATAATTATATATACTATTTAATTATATATATAATATACGTATATTATATATTATATATAATATATATTATTATATATATATACTATATATAATATATATATATATATATATATTATATTATATTATATTATTATACATTATATATATATAATATATAATATAATATTATATAATATAGTATATATATATATATATATGATATATAATATACTATATATATATATATATCGTATATTATATATATATATATACTATTATATATATATATATATAGTATATATTAAATATAACTATATTATATCCTATATATATATATATATATATATAATTTATATATTTTATATATATATATATATTATAATATATTAAATATATATTAAAAAAAATTTTGTATTTTATATTTATTTATATACAAGATGCCCGACAGCTCTCTCGCAAGAGCCACTCGCCAACCCAAGCGAGCAGGTCCCAGCGGTCGGCAACTGCTCGAGTGTCAGGAATGTGACTTTTCTCTCCATTGAGCTTGGCTCCATCGCGCATGGACGTTAAGGAACCCTCCTCTTGATTAGGTTCTGCCCGTGAGTGACGGTGTTAATCTCTGGTAAATTATATATATATATATATATTATTTAATATATTATATCTATATATACTATATAATATATATATATTATAGTCTATTATATATATGAAATGTATAAATATTAATAAACGTACTTGAGAATGTATATATATAAAACAATATAATTTACTTATCTATTATATATATAAATTTTAAATAAATATATATGTAATAAGCTAGAAACTTGAAAGCATTTATCGAACACGAAGGATAACTAAAATGCATTTTTGTTGAAGTGATAGCAAATTTATCCTACTTTGATCAGCGGATGAATAATAAAATCTTAAAAACAATAATATGGATTCTTATAAATAATAAAGTACATTTTAATATAAAAAAAAATTAAATAATAATTTTAGAAAGGTTTTAAAACAGTTTAATAGACATACTAATATTATAATGAATAAATAAAATAAAGTATTACGGTTGCCGAATTACAGAATGGATAAATTCATGGAAAACGAAATCCCAGGGTAAAATAAGGTTGTTAATATTCTAAATTAAATTATAATATATTATAATAAGATTTAAGAGGTAAAATAATAAACAATGATAACTTTGTCAAGTTTTAACACAAAAGTTAACATAAATAATTATAAGGGGATAACTAAATTATTTTAAAATATTATTTATCCAAAAATAATATTAATAACTATATATCCACAGTATTTACAGGAACTGCTTATACTATATATAAAAAAAATATAAATAAGTTTAATTCTTAATTGTAAATTATTCCTTATGAGTTTCTTGGTTTAGTGACTTTTTCCCATATATTGTTATTATATGACACTAACAATAAATTTGAGTTCTGATAAGCAGGATCAAAAAAATTTAAATAATAAAAACAAGTTCAATTATTTAATAAAATCGACTTTTTTAAGCATCGTATGCTGTCAGACTACGGAAGCGAGAAAAATTCCGGTAAAATGCAAACAATTTCTTAATAGAGAACCCCGAAACAGAAGAAAAAGTTACGCAAGAAGTCGATCCATTCTAGATTTAGGTATAAGGGGTTTACTGCATCGCCGATCCATATAGGTTATGTTATAAGTTTGCGGCATCGTCGATCCATATAGGTTGCGTTTTTTTATACGATTCTCATAGTTCAGGTTATGATAAGTATTGTTAAGTATACACAGAATCACATAATCAGTATATGAAAAAAATCAATAAGAAACGATTTTACCCGAAACAATTATTCTATTACCCCTCTTACTTAAATTCACGTATTTCAGCACTAAAAAGGCGTTTACCACTTTCTCATGAAAGGACGATTTTGCTCTATTTTATGTCATTTTAATAATTTATATTTTCAAATTTCGTATCTTTATCATTCAGACATCTTAATTAATTGGTAGTATCATATGCTAACAATACAGGGTGTATCATTAACATTGCGAAAAAATTACAGACTATATATTTCTTGTTGCATAAATATAGATAATATGCGTCAATAAAATTTCACGAAAACGCTCGCTTTCAAGATACAAGTGATAGGCGCGGCCGGGGATGCCCGCGAGGGCGCCGGGGACACCACCAGTAAAAAAAAAACCAGCAGACCCCCCCCACCACACCCGACACACTACTCTTAAACATTAAGCTACATAAACAGTAAAACTAAATTTTGGAAAAGGAAATTAACAAATTCATTCATTTATTTAATCGATAAGAATACATCCTTACTGCACAGCGAAGAAAATATACACGCAATAGGTACGAAGCAATGATGACACTAAGGTTATTTAACAATGTTGAAAATGGAGCACCCCAGCCGGGAATACAGGCCTTTATTCTCTGCGACGCATTGATTGCGACACGTTCAAATATACATGTGGTGTGCCAATTGTGTCAACAAGATTCGATTATGCGAGCCCTAATTCTTCGGGACTTTCAACTGTTGCTGGATAAACCAAATGTTTCAAGTGACCCCACAAGAAGAAATCCAATGCATTTAGGTATGGAGAGACCGCGGAGGTCAAGGTTCTGTTACTCCTTCGACCTATCCAACGGGCGTGGGATATCAGTGTTCAATAGTTACAACAATAAACTGAATTGAGGCTGGAGCGCCAGTCGTTGGCCATGGCAGATCACCATCTCCTCCTTAGGAATCTATAATTGTAAGGGACCGTCTTCCAGAGTGCTGTGGCACAGTCATGTTCAGAATGCAGAATTAAAAAGTCTCTAGTAAGGCCGTACGCTGGTTTAAGAAAGGACATGGCCTATCAATGGTCGCCAAACAATTCGGACCCATACAATCAATGAAAACTGGTGTTGATGGCGGCTTTCAGCTATTGCATGTGGGTTCTCATCAGCCCATATGTGATTGTTGTGGAAGTTTGATATGGCCATCTCTGGAAAACTTTTGCTGCCTCATCGGTGAACAATATTTCTGCTTAATGGTGAGGATTGTCTGCAATTTCCTGTTGCATCCATCGACACAAAGCTAATCTTGCAAGGAAAATTTGTTGGTACAAGTGCTTGCACTCGTTGATGTGATAAAGGTACAGAAGTTGATTTTTCAAAACCCTGAAAACTGTCGAATGACTTACCTGTAGTGTTGCAGCAATCTTTCTAGTACTTGTTGTAGGACTGTTCCTCAAGTTCTTGGAAAACCTGTTCTCGACATCTGGAGTTGATACATGTGCGAGGTCGCCCGTTTTCATTAGTAAGTTTTTTACAACTTCCTGTTTCTCTAAGACGTTCATGGAGACGTGCCAAACATAGTATGATACGGGATGACACGATTAGAGAATTATTTCTTCATAGAGGACGCAATGGCTGCTATGACTTTACCGTTCGTACGACCGTGAACAAAATGCATATTAAACAAAATGCATATTTGTGTAATTCATTTTGAAATATGGGCAACACTTTGAAACACGAACTGACGCGCCGGACTAGCTATATGTATAATGAAGCGAACGATACGGAAACTTTAAATAGTATAACCTTTCCCACGGTATATTAGTGCTTATTATTAAAGGTTGAGATGTGGCACGGGACGGGCAATGGAACTATTATCAGATATGTCCCGCAATACGGCTTTCACAACTTTGTATCTATGGAAACAGGGCGTTTCCGATTGAAATGTTTATGACACCATATCTATCTTATATTTACTGCAAGGGAATATCATGCTGTGATTATTTTTCGCAATATTAAACGATTACACCCTGTATATGAAAAAAAAAACTCACAATTCACTGATCAGTGAAAATCATAGGTTCCCGTAAATTTATAAATAATGAGTTTAAAATCTAGTATCTCTCTCATATTATATATATACGTAAAAAAAAAAAAAAGAAAAAGGAAAAGTTAAGCAATTTATAATAATATATATATATATATATATATATATAATATAATTATATATATATATATATATATATATATATATATTATACGTATATTTAATCACAACTTAAATATCCTTGATATAGTATATCAAAATTTCAATGCTTTATTAGATAATTATATATATATATATATATATACTATATACTAAATATATAATATATATACTATATATATATAATATTTATATATAGATATATATAGTTATATAGTTAATATATAATACTATATATATATATATATATATATATATATGATATACTATATAATATATATATATTATATCTATATAGTATATATATTATATATATAAATATATACTTTATATATATATAAGACTATATATATATATATATATTATAATATTATATATTATATATATATTATATATATATTATATATATATATATATATATATATATATATATATTAGCAAATTAAAGAATTGTGTTCAATTACATGTTTTTCATTTCCTTTTTTTTAAATTAAGTAGTAATTAAGTAGTGTTTTAGATACATTTGAAATGACGGTATCTAGTTTTAGTTATTGACATAAATTATGCTATTTTTAAATTAACGAATGTAACTACTAAAAGTACCATTTTTTTTTTAAGAAACATGAGCTTCCATTAAAATAAGACTAAATGTGTGACTTTGGACATCAAATATTCATTTATTCATGTATAACAATCCTTATTATAGACATTTACATTAAAAATATATTAAAACCATGAAAAAAACAATAAAACAAAACAAATGGTTTCTTTGTTTGTTTGTCTTTTAAAACACAATGGTGTTTTTTTTTTTAACCTTTATTTTAATAATTCATAGTTCAAGATGCTGGTATCTTTGAAAGATTGGTCACTTTGTTAAGGGATTTTGTTAGATAATACTTTAGCTGTTGCTGATATGTTGAAAAAGTGGGGATACATTGAGTTTCATATGTCCTGTTAGCTATTTTACCTTTGATTAGAAGGGAACTTTGTGAATATTAGCAGCTTATTCATAAGTGAGGTATGTTAGGTTTGTCGTTGTACTTTATATTCTTAGCTCAGGTTATTGATATGTTAGCTTATTGATGTTGAAAACTTTGTTACGTTAGCATATATTCGTTGGTCAATATGATAATTGGTAGATTACTTGAGTTGTTGTAACATTATATTCTCTAGTTAGGTTATTGAATGTAAGCTTTTAATGTGAAAACTTTGTTATGTTAGCATTTATTTGCTGACCCGTATGATAGCTAGGTAAGATTATAAATTTTTTTTAAATATCGCTATGTTAATGTAAAATTAACAGTGTTATGCTTGAAAAAGTGTAATTAGGTTACGTTCTGCATACAATGATAGTTACTTTATTGTTGTTAAGTATGAAACTTTTGTTAAATGTTAACAGTTTTTCGTGCTTAAGATATGTTCGGTTTATCTTTGTTACATTATATTTTTATTGCGTTACATATTGTTAGCTTTTTTATTGTGAAAACTTTGTTACGTTAAGATATATTGATTTTATTCAAAGAATTATTTTTATGTTATGTTTCTCCAAAATGATACTCTGAAATATGACTTGAATCAATAGATCAATAGATCAATAGATCATGGAAGGGTGGGAGGGGAGGGGAGGGATGGTGCGTGTGGTTTGATTTACTAATTTACTGATTTACTGCGTTTTAGGCATTCAGTTAAACTTGACACCTTTAACTATGATATTTTATTTCAAGAACTATTTTTTGTTATCGTTTGGATAACAACTTCTGTTATTTCTATCGCAATTATCTCGTTGGGAGGATATATGACTTAGTTAAGGTAAGGTTTGATAATCTTATTGTTAAATATTACTATGTTAATGAAAAAAACTTTGGTTAACATAGCATATACAATATCGATGGTCAAGATATGATAATATAGACAAGGTTATGAACAAATTCTGCCTAAATAAATTACCCATGTTAATGTAAAATTAACAGCGATATGTTAGAGAGAAATGTTGGAAAAGTGGAATAGGTTACGTTTTGTATGCTGAGTTAGTGTCACTTGTTACTGTTGCTAAGTATGGAACTTGTTAATGTTAGGCTGTTTATTCGTGATTAAGGATATGTTAGTTTGTGTTGTTACATTATATTCTATAAGTTCAGAGTAGCTATGTTAGCTTCTATTAATTGTTGAAAAATTCTGTTACGCTAGCACTATTCGTTGAATCAGACATGTATAAAAGAACTTACTTTATATTATGTTTATCCACAATGAACTCGAAATATGACTATACAATCAGAATGGATCAAAACGATCAAATAGAATCATTATGAGGTGAGATGGGGCGGGGATGGGTGGGCGCGGGCGTGGTTTTGATTTACTGATTTACTGCTTTAGATCAGTAACTATTACACATAAATATGATATTTTATTCAAAGAATTTGTCTTTGATGTTTATGTTTGGATAAAACTTTGTTAATGTTTGCAATTATTAGTTGGGATTATAATAGGTAAGGTTATGATAAATTTTTGTTTAATATTACGATGTTAATGTAAAAAAAAATTGTTACGTTAGCATAGTTCATTGGTTCAGGTTGATAATTAGACAAAGGTTTAATGATAAAATTTTGTTAAATAGTAATTACAGTTAATGTAAAATTAACATTTATATGTTAGAAGAATATGGTTTGAAAGTAGTGCAATTGGCTACGTTTGTATGCCTATGTTAGTTACTTTTACCGTTTGTTAAGTATGGAACTTTGTTAATATTAGCAGTTTAATCGTGCTTAAGGTATGTTAGGTTTGTCATTGTATATTATATTCTTAGTTCAGGTGATGCTGTTTTAGCTTTATTGATGTGAAACCTTGTTACGTTAGACATATTTCGTCTTGGTCCAGATATATTAAAGCAACTTATTTTTTATATTTGTTTATGAAAAATGATACTAGAAATATGACTTGAATCAATAGATCAATAGATCATGGGAAGGTGGGAGGAGGGGGTACTGGGGTGTGGTTTTTTGATTTACTGATTTATTGATTTACTGCTTTAGGGTATGTAAAAACGCAAATTTTTTAAGTTATAAACATAAAAAGAATAAAGGTTTTGTTTTATGTTATACAAAATATCACTTGAATCAATAGATCACGAGTGGGGTGGGGTGGGGAGGGTAGGGTGGTTGCTTTAATTTACTGATTTACTGCTCTAGGGTGTGTAAAAATGCTCATTTTTAAGTTATAAACATAAAAAGAATAAAGGTTTTGTCTTATGTTATACAAAATATGACTTGAATCAATAGATCAATTGATCAATAGATCAATAAATCAATAGATCAATAGATCACGTGTGGGGTAAGGTGGGTAGGGTGATTGGTTTCATTTACTGATTTACTGATTTACTGCTTTACTGATTTACTGCTTTAGGGTATGTAAAAATGCAAATTTTTTAAGTTATAAACCTACAAAAGAATAACGTTTTGTGTTATGTTATACAAAATATGACTTGAATCAATAGATCAATAGATCAATAGATCACGAGTGGGGTGGGGCGGGTAGGGTTGGTGGTTTGATTTACTGATTTACTGCTTTAGGATACGTAAAAACGAATTTTTTAAGTTATAAACATAAAAAGAATAAAAATTTTAGTAAAACTATATTTTCAAACAAAATACAATAAAAATAATAAAAGAGTTTTTGTGTTATGTTATACAAAAATATGACAATCATAGATCAACAGATCAAATGTATCAATAAGTTCAGTGGTGGGGTGAGGCGAGGTGGGCGTGGGTGTTTAATTAATGATTTACTGAATTAACTGCTTAAATAGGGTGCTGAAAAAGCGTTAAAATTTTTACGTTATAAACATAAAATGAATAAAAAATAGTAAAAACAAAAATGTTTGAAACAAATAAATTAAAAAAATAAAAAGTAAAAAAAATAAAAATCTGAACAATAAAAAAAAAATCTTAATTAAAAATTAAACACAAGAGTAATGTAAAATGAAAATAGAAATCTATTAGAAATATATTTTGTCGACGTTCTATAAAAGGAAAACGAGATTTGAAACTAAGAAATGTCAGTCCAGACCTTTAGAAAACAGGTGTCTTCCTCCGTCCTATTTATCCTTCCTCTTCCTTGCTGCTCTCCAATTTCATCTTCTTGTCAATTTCTAATGTTTATGGAAGTCGCGCCCAACTTCCATGTGAGCCGTAGTGAAAGTAATTTCGGTCATGACGAAAGTTACCCTATAGAAAGGTGCCTTCTATACCGAGTTTCATCCTCTCTGTTGTCAATTTTCATGGATTTGGGGCACAGACCTATCCCTCAATAGGCGGCGCGCCACGCCACCGCTGTACAGGGGTCACCTTAATATGAACGGTGTTTATACCCAAGTTTCATCTTCTATGATCATTTTCAAGGTATTGGGGCTCAGCCCCAACACCCAGTGGGAGTCGTTTCCCTTTGCTTCGGCTGTACCGAAGCTACATTATAAGAAGGGTGTATACCAAGTTTACATCATTCTACCAGGTTTCATTCCTACCTTGGAGGGGTCAGCACCCCCTTTCTAGGGGGTGGCACGGCCATTTAACCTTGGATGCATTGAAGTGGATTCCTTCTATATGAAGGGTGTATACCAAGTTTCGTCTCTAGGTTCAAGATATTCAAGTGTTTTGAGAGGTCAGCACCCCCCTCCGGAGAGTGCACAGTCATGTAACATCGTCTACGACGACGAGGGTACCTTGTAACTTTGTAAGAAAGGTGTATACAAAGTTTCATCGTTCTACGGTCATTTCCTACATGGAGGGGCCAGCACCCCCCCTAGAGGGTGTATGGCCATTTAACTTCGGCTGCAGCTAGGATACCTTATATGAATCGTGTATACCAAGTTTCGTCCTTCTACGATCATTTCCAACTTGGAGGGGCCAGCACCCCCCCTACGTAACCTGGTCCTTATAAGAAGGGTGTATACCAAGTTTTACAGCCCTTCTACGGTCATTTCCTATTTTTTATGGGCAGCACCCCCTCCGGGGGCTTCACCGGCCACGTCGAGGTACGTCACCTAAACTGGGCGTCAAGTTTGAGAGAGATACCATGTTGTAAACTCTACCTGTTACTAGGTGCGGTGCGGTGTGGTGACGTGCGGGGGGGGTACGGTGCTGGCTTTGCGGGGCCATATTACGATGATAATATATATTATATATATATACTATATATATATATTATATACCTAGTATATACTACTAGGGTGTGAGTGGGTAGTATATATACTATAATACTTATATATTAATATATTATATATATATATATAGATTTATATATTATATTATATATAATATATAATTATTTATTTATTATTTATTTTTTATTTATTCCGTCGCCCGACGGCGTCTCGGGAGACATATATCATGACGCCAAGAAAGTGAAATCTTTTCACGGGGTCGATTTCAAGAGAGACACACACCGAATCAGTGTCTCTCACTAACTATCATATATATATCATATAACTATATATATATGTACATATATAATATAGTATAATATATATATATATATACCTAGTATTCAAATATAAAGAGAGAGAGAGAGAGACTATTATATATATATATATATATATATTATATAATTATATAATTATATATAATATAATATAATATATATATATAATACTCTCTATTATAATATATATATATATTATAATATATAGAGGTTGGGTTGAGTCGATGTCTTATCTTAGGAATAACTTAGATAGGTCTTACAGTTAATACGGAATTCACATTGCTGAGGGAATTGCTTCATTTAAAATTGAAATGCAAATTGTAAAAAAAAAAGAAAAAAAAAAAGTGTAAAAAAAAAAAAAAAAAAAAAATTGATATCTCAAAACTTACAATAGCTACAGCGAAAAAGTATACACATGTTTGGAATCCTGGTAAAATTTCACATAAGAAAAATGGTAAAAAAAATTAAAAAAAAAATTATTGTTAATAATTATAGTTAATATGATATAGAACTGCCTATTAGAGACCTATTTATTGGGTTACTCGTTAACATCTAAATAGACTTTCTATTAATTTTGCTTTTCTTTTTTTACTAAAGAATACCAAGAATATACCGCACCGATGGCAGGAATCGGGGTCTCTCCGGCCTTCCGGGGAACTACGGGGGTAGGACTATTCCCCCCCTCCGGGGAGGGTCTCGAAAGCCCCCGCTCTTTGGTATTTGTGTCGCAGGCGCTTCCTCCGCCCTCCCTACGGGTATGGAAAACGTCCCCCCTATGTTCCCGTCGGGCTCGAGCCCCCTAGTGTGCGTTTTAGTTGAGCAAATTTAAATAGAAGTCTATTATATTTTAAGCGAGAAACCAAAAAGTGTCTCGAAAAGGCCTTCTAATACATATTACTATATTTATTAACAATAATTTTTTTTTTTTTTGGTTTTTTTACATGGACGTCGTTCTTATGTGAATTTTGACGGGTGGGATTGCCTAGAGAATGATGTTATTCCTTTTATCTGTAGCTATTGTAGGTTTTGAAGATTTAATTTTTTTTTTTTTTTTTTTTTTTTTTTTTTTTTTTTTTTTTTTTTTTTTTTTTTTTTTTGCAGGGCAACAAGTGGACCAGCATTCCAGCAATTTGTATGTCACGTTTCTACGTGTAGCATACATAGTTTTATAAGATACAATATGCGGCTAATCCAGACGCTGGCGCATTATATATATATTACCATTATATATATAATAATATTATATCACGGATGTGCTAAAAAGTTTATATCACGTTGATGATCTTGAATTTTTGAGGAATGCTCTGGCAAGTGAGGTGTCTCTTGCATTTTGCAGATGTATCTGATTGCAAGAAATGGAATACGATGTCCGCTTACAATCAAATAAGCGAGTATTATTATAGTATATAATATTATATATATATATATATATATATATATATATAATATCTATATATATTATATATATACTATATACTATACTATATTATATACTTAATATTTATATATATACTTATTATTATAATATATGTGCTGTGTGCTGTGTGTTAGGTGTGTGTGTGTGTAGGTGTGTGTGCGTGTGTATGTGTGTGTGTGTGTGTGTTGTGTTACAAGCCTTTCCTAAATCGAAATTCGAAATGGCAAAAAGCGAAGAGGCAATTACCATCAATTTTAATGTTAGAATCTTTTTTTAGTTCTCCCCACATCGCTCTAAAATAACCTTTCATACCAAATAGCAAACAAAGCCTAAAATAACACTATTACCCTAGCATATGGTAAAATCATACGATATATATACACAATCTATAGTATATAAAATAAGAATAATGTATGTATGTACAGCGTAGTTATATTCTCCAGAATCGAAAGGCCAGTAATCACACTTTAATTATGGCAGTTGGTGGTGGTGATGGAGTTGTGTTGACCGGTTTGAAGTTGTTGTGTGGTGAGAGAGATACAGGAGAGTGGTCTTAAGGAGCTCATTGCTCAACAGAGTATGAAACTCAAACATGTTTGTTATTTCATACACTTGTATGACAAGCAGCAATTTCTTGCATGAAAGCCACTCACAGGATCAGATTTGGTGTGAACAGTCCGTCTGACAAGCCCGATTTTATGCACGGTATGACCGACCATGGACCTTATCAAGATCCAATAAGGTTTTGAAATGTTGGTAATGCCATAAAATGAGTTAAGAAACAATTCATGTCGTAAACAGTCTTTATTGCTGACAAACAAAATCAATAACACATTTACTTTTTTTTTGTTTTTTTCTCTTTGTCTTTGAAAACCAATGAAAATTAATTAAAAAAATTAAGTTTTTCTAGAATTTGTCCATTATTAAGTTTCCACACACAACACACACACACACACACACACACACACGACACACATATATATATATATATATATATATATATATATATAATATAAGATATATATATATATATTAGTAATATATATATATATTATATATATATATATAATAATATATAATATATATATATATATATAATATATATCATTTATATATATATATTTATATATATAATATAGATATATTATTATAGTATAATATATATATAGTATATATATATATAATATAATATATAATATATATATAATTATAGCAGAGGCGTTGGCGGCCGCCCAAATGCTTTCGACTACTTAGAGTTCATTACGGAGAAGGCTAGCTTTATAAAAAAGACACACTAGTTGAATTTAAGCAATATGAAAACGAAAAACACACTAATCTCTTTAGAAAAATTTGTTTATAATGCGTTAGTAATTAGTAATTACTCCTTCATTATCTATCAATTGATGTATCTTTTCAGTTTTTCTACTAATAAACCCTTTAAAACGTCGTCTCGGCGCAAACTATAAGTTCATATTTTTACTTTCGCCCAAGATTAGGGGCAAGTGCCCCCTGACCCCGGCCTACGCCCCATGTATAGCATATATATATATATATAGTATTATATATATAATATATATATATTATATATATATATATAGTATATATATATAATATAATTATATAATATATATATATATATATATATTTAATATATAATAATATATATATATATATATATATATATATAGTATATAGTATATAATAATAATGTATAATATATATATAAGATATAATATATATATATATAATATATATTATTATATATATATATATAGATATATTGTGTTTTAATCTTGTGAAGGTGGACGTGCTTGAAAGTGCTCACGGTTGAAAGTTTATCTTTATCTTATTTGGTATTGTTATTACTGTGTATTATTGTTTATGTGTTCTGTGTTTAGTGAAGTTGTGTTTGTATTTTCAAAATCTCGTTTTGTTTTTATAAACGTCAACTTAATTGCTTAACCAAGGTATATTAATCATTATATCGTTTCTCAATGTTATAATTTGAATTTTTAAAAGATAAGTTTTAGTTTAATTTTTTCATTTTTTTCTTTGAGTTTAATTAAATTTTAGAAGTGTTAGTTAAGTTGTTAGGTTAAGTTTTGTTTTCAGTGTTTAGTAGTATATATATTTTTTTTTATTATATTAATTTAGTACTTAAATTTTTAACTTAGGATTAGTTTTTTCATTTGTTTTCTTTTTAGTGGTAGGTTTTAATAAATTTTAGCAAGTGGTAAGTGTTAGGTTTAAGTTTGTTATCAGTTACTATAAGAGGGTATATTTTTTTATAATGATTAGTGCTAAATTTTTAATTAGATTTTAGTTTGCTTTAATTTTATTCCCTAATTCTTCTTTTGTTTGCTATTGTTTTTTTTGTGTGTTAGTGTGTAAGTGTGTGTGTGTGTGTGTGTTGTGTGTGTGTGTGTGTGTGTGTTATTGATTGGCATATTGCATAGGCGTGGCTTTTCATAAAACTTTACCAGCATCCGATCGCCTTAAAAATCTACTTTGCCTCTGTGGAAATCACTAATCTAAGCTCTTAACCCACCCTTTTTGCCTCTTGTCTGAGGACTCAATGGCTAAGAATTCACCCTTAACTCGTTTAACGTATCTAAACTATAACTTATTTCATAATTTCTGTCTGAAAGGTGGAGTATGTGCTATGTATACATTAATACTCTGTAACACGTTTTCGTGAATCTCGAATCTCCTAACTTCGATTCTCTGTGGCTCAAAATCTTTCTTCCTTCTACTGCAATAATCTTGTGCTTCTGCTGACTTGTTCTCTAACAGAACAGAATTTCACTCTTTCTTTAATATCTTACTTACCTCTCACGGAGACTGTTAATCTCTCATCCAAGATACTGCAGGTCCTCTATTTAGGGATGTTTCAAGTGTACACAAACACTGAATGCGTTGGATCCTCTCATACTGGATTTTAGGTGGAGGAGCCGAATCATTCAGCATTCTCAACGATCTGGAACAACTAATCAAAGAACCTACACACATTCCGAATCGTCCCAACAATTCATCTTAACACACTTGACCTATGTTTCACACTAGTCCTTCTCTCTATAAATACACTAACTTCGCTCCTATTGGTTCGACCACAACCTTATATCTCTTACTTTTAATACTTTCCTTTCCAACAGCTCATCCTTGCCCTACGCGTTTCTTTCTGGCACTTTGATCGGGGTGACTGGGGGCCTTGCGTCGCTTCTAGCAACTATAATTGGAATGATTGCTTTGACTCTGATGATGCTTCGGCTTCTTGCCGATTAAGGTGGGAGCTTAATCGTTGACGATAGCAGGTTCATTTCTTTCTGCACTAAATCTTTCTCTCCTCATAATCCATGTCGATCGTGCCTGTTCTCTGGCCATTCAGGGCTAGAGACAGCGCTTATCGGGGTGGAAAAATCTCGTTCTCCTATCACTCCTAATTTTCATTCAGCTAAAATCGTTGCAGGAACTCTTCCGACGACCCAAAAGCGGCTTTCACAAACGAAAGTCGCTAACCTCCTGTTCTCCTACTGACAATATCTTCTGGCCTTCTTGCCAAAAAACATCTCTAACAAACTTCTGTTAAATCTGCCTTTCCTACCTCTTATCGATCTGATGCTCTGTTGCCTAACTCCTCCAACTGAATAAGGCCAATCTCTTCGCCTTCCTATTTTCCTCTAACTCAACCGCTGACGATTCTGCATTCCTCCTCCTCCAGCCTTCTCTCTCAGTGCTCCTATGTCTTTGCCTGTGATTACATTTGATCGGGTGCATGCGGCTCCTGAGATCTATGAACTTAGGAAGCGGAGGCCCGCGATGGCTCCTCCCCGAGTTTTGAGGGAGTCTGCTTCCGAGCTGGCCCCTCCTCGTTCAACTATATTCTCTAGTCTCAATACTCTTTCCCTCAAGGTTGGAAGCACGCACATGTCCAACCTATTCCGAAAAAAGGAAGCCGCTCTGATCCTCGTGCCCTATTAGCCTCACCTGTATCCAATCTAGATCTTTGAAACCCTCTTAACTCTCACTCTTGAGTACCCATCTGGAAATCTCATCTCTTCTTCGATCGCCAGTACGAGTTTCGGCGTTCGAGGTCTACTGGTGATATACTTTCTATTTAACCGATTTATGTTTTTCCCTCAGAACTACGGGGAGACTTGCTGTGGCGCCTTGACATATTCCAAGCATTGACCGGAATGCATGCGGCGCTGCCTCTCCAAGCTCCCCTCTTTGGGTTCCTCCTTCTCTTTGCTTTACGTATGTTAGCTTTCTTTCAAGTCGTTCAATATCGGCTGTGGTTGATGGAGCGACTTCTTCTCTTTTTCTGTCAATAGTGGTGTTCCTCAGGGTTTCTTTCTTATCTCCTACTTTATTCTTACTTTTCATTAATGATCTTCTCACCTGCACATTAAAAACTCTATCCACTCATATGCCGATGACTCGACCCTATTCTTCAACTCATCAAAATTACTGCTTCCCTCCTTTTACTTCTTAGAAGCCCTCTCGTCTTAATCTTTCTGATTCTATGCTCGCTGATCTGGAATAGAAATTGTCCGATTGGTCGTCTCAACCTTTTGAAATTCAATTCTTTGAAAAACTCAACTTCTACAATCTCCCTCTCTAAAACACCTTCAAATCCTATCTCTTCGACGGTTCTCTCGTCTCTCCTGTTGACAATATAACATCCTTGTGGCCTTAACATAACAAAAAAATGTCTTGGAAAACCTCACATCACAACGGTTGCTAGGCGGCCTCAAAGAAAGGAGTTCTGTGTAGACTGCGAGATTTTTTTCCTCTCCTCAGTTGCTCCAATTATACAAGGGTCTTATCCGCCCTTGTATGGAGTTTTGTTCTCATATCTGGGGGGCTCTGGTTTCACCCGGCTTTGGACAGGTCGAGTCAAAAGCCAAAGCTTATAAACTGTTCTGTTCTTTCTGTACTTGACCCTCTATCTTTGCGGCGCGATGTTGGTGCTTTATCTCTTTTCTATAGTTACCGCAGCGCAGGTGTGTCGAGGCGAAAACTACCACTCGGTACCACCCACCTTTACGACTCCCTCGTAGCAAAAGGGGTACTGTGTCTGCGCACGAGTTTTGTGGTGATATTGGTAACTCCCAGGCTAGTTCGTTGCGGGCTTCCTTCTTTCCTGCCACATCTGTTCTGTGGAATTCTCTTTCATCTCCTGTGTTTCCTGCTGAATTTAATCTCCCTCACTTTAAAAGCCCGCAGGCTTTGGGCTTTCAGGCTGAGGCCTTACCCCTCCTGCGGAGGGGTAATGCCCGCTTACACCCCTTCGGGGTGATCCCCCCTCTCAGGATTCACACCCTTTAAAGGGGCGCATCCCCCTGGGTTTTTTTCTCTCGGAAGGTAATGGGTTGCTTTAGATACTCTTGGTTAAGGAAAACTGTATTCGTAAGTTAGGAACGTTATGTTAAATAAATACTATGACAAAGTGGCGAAAATAACACTGATTTGTTAGAGAAATGACAAGTTTCGTAAGATATTTACTGTGTTAACTGACGATGATGTTAGAAACGTGAGCCAGGTTAAGTTTTTGTTGAGTAATGTTAGGTTTTCCCTAGAAATTTGCTGTCTATGTTTATTCATAGGTCAAATGATGTTATACTCGAAACGAGTGACACTTTGATGAAGATAGTGTTCAATTCATATTCAAGATTTGAGTAAATCTCGATAGAATTTGGGCACTTGTTAAGGATTTGTTAGATTAATAATTTACCTGTTGCTGATATGCGAGAAAATGCGAACCATATCGAGTATTGAATGACCTGTTAGCTACTTTACTTTTAATCAGTAGGAATTTTTCAGGATGTTAGCTGATTATTTAATACGCGAAGGTATGTTAGGTTTGCATTTGTGCCATTATATTCTTAGTTGCGGTTATGATGTGTTAGCTTTATTGATGCTAAAACTTTGTTGGTTAAGCATATATTCTAGGTCAGTATATAAAGAAACTTATTTTTATGTTATGTTAGCATCAAGATGATACTCGAAATATGACTTGAATCAATAATAGTCAATAGATCACAGCGTGGTGGATTGGTAGGGACTGCAGCGGAATGGTGGTTTTATTGCCTGATTTACTGATTTACTGCCTTTGGGATAGGTAAACTATTACGCTTTACTAAAATATTTTATTAAAGAACTTATTTTTATGTTATGTCAGGATAAAAATTTTTGTTATTTTTTTGTCATGTTTGGTTAAAATTTGTTATGTTTGCAATTTATTCGCTGGGGATTATGATATTTAGACGAAGGTTATGATAATTTTTGTTTAATATTATGAAGTTGATGTAAAAAAAATTTGTACGTTAGGCATTATATTCTTTGTCAGTATGCTGATTAGACAGGTTTATGCTAAATGTTTGTTAAAAATATTACGATGTTAATGTAAAATTAACATTGATAGGTTAGAGATATGCTTTGAAAAAAGTGTGAATAGGTTACGTTTTGTTTACGAAAGTGCTTAGGTACTTTACTGATATTTAAGTGCTGAAGTTTGTTAATGTTGAAAGTAGTTTATTCGTACGTATGGTGTGTTTAGTTTTATCGTTGTTACATTTTATATTTCTTAGTCAGGTTAATTTGTTATGTTAGCTTTATTAATGTAAAAACGTTGTTACGTTAGCATTTATATTCGATGGTCAGTGTATTAAAAAAAGAACCATATTTGGTTATGTTTGGATTAAAACTTTTTATGTTTACAGTTATTCGTGGTCTGTCTGATAATAGACCAAGAGTATGATAAATTCTTGTTTAAAATATACTCTTT
>JABUQX010060902.1:0-20000 GCA_015478945.1 Trachelipus rathkii | reverse complement strand
ATTTGGATTAAAAAGTTGAAAAGGTTAAGTTTGGATATGATGTGTGGTACATGTGAAACTATTTTTCAGTTTAGGCCAATATTATTACATGCGATGTGGTGAGGTGAGGTTAGTTTGAGTATTTTTTAGGTAATGACTAGTTACTCTCCCGTAATAAGAAAGAGGAACATGTTAATGAATTGCAGTTTTATTTCGATGCTTTAAGGTATTAGGTATTGTTGGTGACCATTATATTCTTTGTATCAGTTATGTATTATTACAAGCTTTAGTAACCTAAACTTATTTATATATCCTAACAATTTACTCGATGATCTGTGTGTTTATTTGGATTAGTTTAATGGATAAATTTGCGAAGTTTTAGTGTAAATAGTGCAATGTTTAATGTTAAATTTAACATGCCAGTGATATAGAATTTAATGCATGGTAAGATAAAGTTGAGTTTTGCTTGGTCATGACATCATACTTGCCTTATACATACAGGTAACTTTGCTAATGGTTACAGTTTGTTCGTAAGAAGATATGTTAGGTATGTTATGTTTTTAGTTTGTTATGTTAGCATTTATTTGTCGATCTGTGTGATAAGTTAGCTTAGATTTCAGTAAAAATCCAAAGTTCATATATATATATATATATATATATATATATATATATATATATATATATATATATATATATATAAATAAATAAGATATTATATAATCAAAATTTTTTTATATATATATATTTTTACAGATGTTAAAACTTAGTTTTGTTAGCATTTATTTGTCAGTCTGTGTGATAAATTAGTTTAGATTACAGTAAAAATACAAAGTTCATATTTTAATTTATATATTTTTTTGCTAAGTTTTTATAAAAGTTACTATGATGATGCAAAATAACACTGTAATGTTAGAGTTATGTTGGAGAAAGTGCGAAGGGGAAGGTTTTGCTTGGTGTTGATAACTTATTTATCGGTGTTATGCATTGAATTTTGTTAATAGATAGGAATTTATTCGCATGCAAGGTATGTTAAATATGCTATTTTTATGATATAAACATTAAAAGAATAAAATTACGTTGTGATCATGCAAAAGAACTTATTTTTATGCAATACTAGATCCATAATGATACTTAAAAATGATTTGAATTACTTATAGTATGTTAAATTAGCAATGATATGTTGCAGCTATGATAGAAAAAATGGGTGATATGTTAAGTTTTACAGGGAATGCTAGTTACTTACCCATTACTAAGAAGAGAACATTGTTAATGGAAACAATTTTTATTCATACGTAAGGGATGTCGGGAATGTTATGATTTGTTATGCTATTAGTTTATGTTTTGTTATGTTAGTTTTAGTGAAGCTGGAATTTTTTTTTGTTATATTCGCATTTATTCGTTAAACAGTGTGATAATTAGGTTAGGTTATGATAAATTTTTGCTACGTTTTTGCTAAATATTACAATTTTAATGTTAAATTAACAATGAAGTGACATATATATGATTGCAGGGTTAGTATAGACTGAGTTTTGCCTGATGATGATAGCTTATTTGCAGTAGACATACAGGTAACTTTGTTAATGGCTACAGTTTATTCGTAGACAAGATATGTCAAGCATGTTATGTTTTTAGTTTAGGCGATATTAGTATGTTATGCTTTCAGTTTAGATTATATTATTACATTGATATGCTGGGAAGGTGAGGTTAGTTTGAGTTTTTTAGGTAATGTTAGTCACTTTACCTATGATAAACAGAGAACATTGTTAGTAAAAGTAGTTTATTCGTACATAAGGTATATCTGGTATGTTATGTCACGTTGTGTTCTTAGTTCAGGTTATGTTATGATAAATCTTTTATGTTAATAGCAGTTGACAAGTTAAAACTTTATGTTATTTATTCGGTGCTCCACGTGATATTTAGGTTAGGTTATGTTAAATTTTTGTTACGTTTTTGTTAAATATTCCCAATGTTAATGTTAAATTTACTTTCATATGTTGGTAAAAGTGAGGTTAGTTTGAGTTTTTTAGGCAAGATTAACTAGTTTACCGTGACATTTATTTATCGCTTAGAGTGATAGATAGTTGGATCATGGTAAATTTTTGTAAAGTTTTTAGTTAAGTATTTCATATGATAGAGAAAATTTGCACTGCATATGCTAGAGCATATGTTGGAAAAGTAGGTATTAGGTTAAGTGTAGGGATTGTGAACACTTGTTACAGCGATTTGCAGTTCTTGTTATTTGCCTAACTGTTTATTCAAAACAAGAAGGTGTGTTAGGTATGTTATTTTTATGCAGAATACAATATTAAGAATAAAAAGATTTTAATAACATTTATGCTGAAAGTATATATAGAACTTGTTTTTATGTAAATATTGTAATTGCATCAATTTCTAAATATGACTTATAATCTCTTGTTGCTGATTATTTTTAATAAAAGAATTTTAAAAATTTAGTAAAAACATAATTTAATAATATATATGTCATAGCCCATACCAACAAGAGACTTATTTTGTTTATTTATGCTAATTAATTGAACAAATATGACGTAAAGCAGCTAAGTCAATAGAGGAAGCATAGGTATGGCAGGGTAAGAGAGGAGGGGAAGTGCTACGGCGCTTGCGCTACTGCCTTTAGGGTCGGTAAAGTACATGTTTTTTAATAAAATTTCTTAAAATTTTAGTAAAAACAAAATGTTTATAAACAAAAGAAATAAAAATTTTATAAATAAAAAGTTTTTAAATAATTTTTAATACAATAAATAAAAAGTTTAAATTTTTTTTTAAAACAATAAATAAAATTTTTATAAATTAAAAGTTTTAAAATAATTTTTAAAACAAAAAATAAAATTTTTATAAATAAAAAGTTTTAAAACTAAAAAAACTTTAGACAAATATAAACTTGCGGAATAAATAAAAATTATAAACATGAAGAGTAAATGTAAATTACACTTATAAAATAAAAGAAAATATAAAAGAAAACGTTATGTTAATATTAAATATATGAAAAAAATATAAATCTTAGCTTCCTACATGAAAATTTAACTTTAACTAATTTTAATTTTAACTTTAACTCTAACTCTAACTTTAACTTTAATTCTAACTCTAACTTAACTTTAACTTTAACTTTAACTTTAACTTTAACTTTAGTAATGAAACAGAATTTCTATAAATAAAATGCATCAGTTTGAAATAAAATATAAGACTCTATGTAAACGGACTCTAACCTACACACACACACACACATCTTTGTACTTAGGCTTGATATAGCACACATACACATTAAACAAGTCGAGTGCAAGTTTTGACTCAAGCACCTCAGTTGTGCAACATTTGAACGCCATTGTGTATGACTAAAAGAGTACCACTTATGTTCTCTGTGTTAAGTTTCATATATTTGTGCAACATAGGGATGTTGTTAGAGCGTAAGTCTATGTATTGTTAGCTTACTGCCCTTTAAAATTTCATTTTAAGGGTAAAACCCCGTTTTAGGGTTCGACCCCATCTCATATGGGGTCCCTAGACACCTTTAGCGTATGAACTATGTTATTCATGCTCTACAATCATGAAAACATATATAAGGAATACCAATAATATGTTGCAAGTACATGTTTACTACTTGCGCACCGCAACGACCCCGCCACGGTCCCGTAACCAATGCCTGCAATGACACTCATTTGCTCCGCACAAGAGACTTTTCTTGTTCCATACTTTCATCTTTCTCGGTAACCACTTTGTGTTTTCTTCTAGCTACTGCCCCAGCACCGCTCCCAACTCGACTTATTTTGCTCGTCATATGAGAACTTCTACACTTCTTCTTTTTGTTCCTTTCTCTTCCTTCTTCTTTTTTCATTCCTCATTCTTCTCTTATGCACATCAAAGAGCTTTTTTCTTTATTTTTCAGCAAGCCCCCTTCAAGGGGGACCTCAAACTTCATGTAGGGTTTGAAACTCCCAAAATTCGAAACTATGTCTTATAAAACTATATAAGATACACCTCAATAAAAAAAAATGTGGCTCAAATATGTACTGAGCCAGAATTCCAGTCTCGATACGTCCTCAGCTCCAAGATTCCTTCTCACGTGACTTCCGCATTCAATGTAAACTCAAATCTTTCAGTTTCTCTCGTTTTCTCTATCTATTCACCAAAATTTCAACTTTCTAAGTCCTTTGTCCATGGTTTGAGGCTCATCCTCATCCTCTATTTAGACGGCTAGCGGCATAGAAACCTTCGGGGCAGGCAAGGCATCAAAATCTTTACAACCACCGTAGCCCCAGCTGATGAAGGAGATACGCTTAACTAGAACAACCTTTAAAAGCGTTAAACATATATGAGCACCGCCACACCGGTGCCAAATGCCTGAAGGAGTTGCTCGAGCTTAGAAATTAGAGGATATCGATTCGCAGACCCTCTTAAACTAGGTTTAGACACTATGATCGGACAATATATCTTGAAAAATAAAAATAAGCTAGAGGGGATAGAACAGTCACTGCCACCGCACTAGCACCTCTGCCGCAACACCGATTCCCTCAAACACCTCGCGGAATTCCAACTTGGCATACCTTCGAACATGCTATTCAACACAAGCTCGTCTGTAGCTCGAGAACAACAAAAGATTGCATAGGTTGCATTTAGAAAAAGCGGGGCTAGCGGACTCAACTCAGTACTAAACCATGTTAGGAATGCTACAATACCGTTATAAACCACTGCTACATCGTTCACGCAGTATCGATTATATAATAATCGATACCTATATCGGTATATTCCGTGACATACGATATACCATGCTAGAAGAATACACATAGAGAATGAAATTAAACCATGGTAGGAATGCCACGATCCCGTTATAAACCACGGGAAGCGATATCATATACTTATAACATAGGGATCAACCCAGACTCGAGGTATATTCCGTGATGTAGGATATACCATGCTAGAAGATAGACGAACCAGCTGAGCACAGGCTGAGCTGGTCTTGTACTGTCACTTCTAGACACATTACTGATGTTGTATGGCACAGCAAAGTATCGATTCATTCGATTTTATTCTATTTTATTTTTTAAAGCTGAAAATAAGGGCTTCAACCTCACTTGAATTGTGAGGCAAAGCTCGCAGCTGTGTAAGACATGCATCTTGCAAGAATTTTTAGGATAGTGGGGATTGCCTTGTAACTGTTAAAATTGATTTCCGGTCGCATATCTTCGTTTATGACATCTATACATAGAATTATACAGTGAATTTTTCCAGATATTTTGGAGTTAGAAGCCTTGTAATGTGATTTTATGTGTTCAGTCGTTTCGGTATGTATTCCAATTAATTCCCAGATTGTCTAAACCAGTATTAGCTTTTTACATCTATACCTAGACCAAGATAACCACAAGACAAGAATTCCTTTGAAACTGATGAATTATCTGACTAACGAATTGGGATTCTTATTGGCATAAGTGTCAACATTTTAAGTCTTACTTCACAGAGTGCATTCTAGCTTTTATATAGATCTTTAGTTTTGAAGAGCTGACTATGAATCAACATAGATGGCCAAAAAAATATTTTGTTTTTAGTTCTCATTTTTTCCTTTCTCCCCTTTCAAGGAATTTTTATGTCATTTGCGAAAATCTCTCCCTTATTTTCTAATACATTAATTAGAAATATTCATTTTTTATTTCACTAGATTCGATATGAATGACGATTTCCTTAAGATAGAACCGTCGCTGTAGCATAAAAATGAAAGTTATATGAATGTCTAAAATTGTGAATAAATTGTCCGTTGAAAATGACTCGGAGAGAGGAGCTCAAACTTATGGAGGAAGTATAATATATTACTTGACAAATGAGCAACAGAAACAGTATGTTATGGAGATTGTACGTCAATACCGCAAAAGGTTTCCAGGTTGCACAAAGGACACATTATTTATCAAAGCACCAAACCTTTTAGCGTATGCATGCGAAATTCGCATTATTTGGAAATGCCAACGTTAATGTTATTATATTCATTTTCTTTTCATCTAAAACGATTCATACAATTGTTATAATGTCATAGTATATACAACAATTACAACATATTTATGCCATAAAACAAATAAAATTCTTTCAACAATGGCATTTTACTTTTTCATTTTTTCGAGGTCCCAGGGGCACGGCTTCCCTTGATAAAACTGAAATTTACCACATCTTATTTTCTACTATCATGGAACAAAACTGGGGGGTAGCCTCAGCAAAAATAAAAAGAACAGAATAACGACCACCGTAATATTAGTATATATACTATATCATATATATATATATAATATATATATATATATAGTATATATTATACTATATTAATATATTACATATTATTATATAAATATATAATTATATATATATTATATATATGATATATATAATGATATATAGTGATTAATTACTCACCAATAGCCTCAATCCCGATGATGCGAATTGGTCAGGAAAGTATTCGTATGCGTTTCTGACCAAGTGGAAAGCCCAAGGACTATTGTAGCCCAGTAGCAAGCCTGGATTTCAGCAAACGCAAGTGAAGTGCTTTGCCACCGCATTATTGGCGTCGCATCCTATATACACTGTCTTTACAATGCGAGAAGCATGAGAAGAGTGATTTGATATGGAATAGATCTATTTTGTTTTATTGTGTGGTTGGCTATTGATTTTTCAGTGTGATGTGCAATGTGTATTGAGATTATGTAATAACACTATCCAGCGGTACCCAGCCTTTCTTTCTTTCCGTACCCCTTCATAATGTTTTTTATTTACGAGAACCTTCATTACACACACAATCCGAATATATATATATATATATTATACGTATATATATATTATATATATAATGATATATATATTAGATAATTATATATACTATATAATATTATTTATATATATATAATATATAATATACTATATATATATAGTAGCGTTTTCTCCATGAATGCAAGCATGCAATCGAATGCGTACGCTACGTTAAGTAAATAGAATATTAACGAATGATATACTTTGGTGGGATGAAGAAAATATAATATTAAATATTATATATTTTATTAATATTAAATTTTATAAGCGGAATCTGATTCTGATAGGACTTCAAAAAACAATCCCCTTCATAAAGAAAAATAGCCCTTATCTATTAGTAAATATGGCCAAAAATGCAATGGATATGAGAATGTCAAATTGCTTTATCGATTGTGAAAACAATTTTATTTAATAATTTGCACTTTACCGCACGACTAAATACGGGCTAATTTACTTACTTTTTTTATCTTATGCTTTAAACCGTGTTATTTTTTCTTCGCCCTGTCTAGCAATAGGAGAAAGTTAATGTTATTTACGATTCTGAAAACAAAAGTGAATAAGGTTTAAATTTAGTGCTTTTTTTCACATAACGCCTTTATTCATCATTACGCATTGAGTTTGGGGTTAATCATCAAATTTTTTAGGCAGAAGATCATTGTTGGATGATATCTGTGGGCAAGCGTTTTCCTTCTATATATATAATATATATATATATATTATTATATATATACTATATATAATAATATATATTATTTATATATATATATTATAATATATTATATATATAATATTAATATATAATATATTATATATATATATATATATAATTATAATGCACAAAGAGAGGAGAGAGAGAGAGAGAGAGAAGACCGTTTGAGAGAGAGAGAAGGAAGAGAGAAGAGAGAGAGAAGAGAGAGGATAGAGCAGAGGAGAGAGAGAGACGAGAGAGAGAGAGAGAGAGAAGAGAGAGAGAGAATCAAAAAAATTCTTTCACATTTTCAAATTTATTCGTACGTTTCACGTTGATCGAAATTTTAGTACTCGTGAATTTCCAATAGAGATTCGTTCGCACTACAGGAAAGTACCGACTATATTATATGAAGATTGAATTAATTTTAATTATTATAAATGTTATTGTCTAATGTAGTTGTTTTTTCTTTAAATTTAGGTTATAAATAGTCTTCCTTTATTACAACTTGTCATATATAACTTTTATAATTTAGTTAATTTACCATTGAATTTATTTTATTAAAATACTTAATACATATTGGGTAGGAGCTACCAACCCTGCCGACCCTATGTATACGTCCCTGATAGTGTGGGTTAATATAATATAATATATATATATATATATATATATATAGATATATATATATATATATATATATATATATATAATATATATATATATATATATATATATATTATATATACTTATAAATATATAATATGATATAACATATATATATATATTAATATATATACTATATATAATTATATATATTATATTATATATAATATATATATATATATGATATATACTATATGATAGTATTAACTATATATATCATATTGCAGTTGGCAAAAATGTTGGTTAGAAAGAACTAGTCCGTCATTGTTTCAATGTTTAGTCAAAATTAGTGATGCGAACATTGCAATGTTATATAGCAGTGCTTAGTGTCTCCATTAATACCATGTTATTTCAAAGTTTTTAGTATTTTGTATTAGATATTTTGTGCCTGCTGTACTACAATTACGGAAAAAACTATTATCAAAACTAACAGTAAAATCATTTTAGGTTCTCTATGTTAAAGTGACAAAAAAAATGTATAATTAAATAATGGTAGGCCAAACCTCGGGTGGTCTTAACAGGAGCCATATAAGCACATGAAAGAATTAAATAGAAAATTTAATTCGAACATATGACGATAGTGTACCGTGGGTATGTGGCAGTATTTTAACATAACAATTATATTGTTATCCATGTTTATTATTCTCGAAGGAAAATTCAGTATGGAATTCAGTGAATCGCGGGTATGATGACTTAAATAACTTTCATACTGCTATTACTCGTCATGGAAAGTCATTTTCTCACCTACAGGCTCATGTTGATCTCATGACATTTGGAAAATCTGATAGTATTGACTCCTAATTGGACAAACAAAGAAAATGTGAAATAACTCTCCATAACGAACAGGTTTTGCAAAATAGAGAAATGACTGGAAACGCCTTATTAGAATTACGTGCTTTATTAGGTATGAAGAGTTGGCATCGCGGTCTGATGAAAACGAAAATGTCTACAATAGAAGGAAACTTTATATGAAATGGCATATTGCTCCAGACTTTGATGAAAAAACCTTCAAAATCATTTTTAAAACTGCTGTGTTTTTAAAGGAACATCAGCTGTTATCCAGAATGACATAATACAATCTGTAAGTGCAGTTATATTAAATAAAATAAAGGATGAGCTCACAGAAAGCATGTTTGTGGCTATTTTATTGGATGAAACATCTGACATTTCTTGTTTATCTCAACTTTCAATAGGTGTTCGCTATGTTAATAAAGAAGGAGAAATTTGTGAAAGATTCTTAAAATTTTATGATGTCAGCAAAGACAGAAGCGCCCAAGCAATATGTGACTTAGCGGTAAATCATTTAAATGAACTAGGATGTATAAAAAAACTAGTGGTACAAACCTATGATGGTGCTGCTGTGATGGGTAGTGATCTTAACGGAGTTCAAGCAAAAATCAGAAAACATGCACCAGAGGCAATTTTCATTCATTGCTATCTATGCTCACAAGCTTAATCTTGCTTTGATTCAAGCAGTTTCACAAATTTCCGAATGTAAGTCTTTTTTTCAGTATTTGGGTGTTATCATCATGTTTTTTAGCATTCTACAGAGAACATCATTTTGGAATGATATGTGGCGCAAGCGTTTCCCAAATATGGCTCAAGTCGTGGAATGATTCCATCACGACCTCGTTGAAAGAGTAAAAGGAAAAACTTAAAAAGATATTGTTAAATCTTTTTTAATTTTAATTCTTATTAATCCAAACAATTTGATGAAATACAGAAAAATACGCCCAAGAGCTTGCTTGCTTGCAGCTATGGAAAGTTTCCAGTTTAATTTTTTGTTAGAAATATTTTCCAAATATTTCATTTGGAATTACCTTTTCTAATATTTTACAAACGAAATCTTATGGATATTGGCTATATGCACTCGATTATTCATCAAGGGGACTATAAAGAAGATGAACAACTTAAGAAACACGAAAATTGAGGAGACTTTTAATAAAAATAAAAAGAGAAATGTAAATTCAATGCACCGCTTAAGAGAAAAAACGAGTATGATTTTAAAAATTATATACAGTTATAATAATAAATATTGAAACATTATTGTTTCAAGATGAAAGAACAGGTTATGTCTTTTAAAATTTGGAATTTGTAAGAAATTTTGGATTGCCCAAAATTTAAATCAGTACAATATTAGTTTCCTCAAAGCTTTTCAATCCTTAAAAATTAAATTATAGTTTCTACTTTGACTTTCACGTTTGCGATCGGAATTGTGTATTGCATACTCAAACAAAAAATTTATGCTAAAATAATTGTTGAAGAAATGATTAAGTATTTATTAGAGAATTAGAATTTCAGAATGTCTATAAGGAGACTCCATGGACTAATATTTTAAACTCTAACGGATGGCAATTTAGTGAAACCAATGCAAAGACCTACTGAGAGTAAGAGAATTTAAAACATATATTATGAGAAACTCTCCAAATGGAAGTGAGATTGTCCAATCTTTCCCTAATATCGATAGAAAAAAATTATCGTAAGAAACTTTATGAAAAAAAAAGAAAATTTTTATAAGTTAGTTATTGGAAGATTTTGCAAAAGATCCAGGAGAATTAAGATTTCATTTCAAGTAACCTTCCGTAATATTTAAGGTAAGTTTAATATATATATATTATATATATATTATATCATTATATATACTATTATATATAAATATATATATATTATATATATATATATTATATATATATTATATATATATATTATAATACATATATATATATACGTATATATATATATATAATATATATATAATATATATATATTATATATAGCTTTAGGATAGCATTTTCTTTAGCTTTTAGTTATCCAGCATTGCCATGACGTATCAACATGAGGCAGGAAATCCAACTACGAATGTATATATATATATATATATATATATATATATATATATTATTAATATTTATATTATATATAATATATATATATATATTATAATAGTATATATTATATATATATATAATATAAGTTATATTAGATAGGGTATGGAGACAAGTATCTGGATCGGTCGGATCTCCTTTAAACGGATATGCGGGAAAAATTTATTCTGGTATCGCTCCACCCTATATATATAAATATAAATTATATAATATATATATTTATTTATCATAATATATAATATAATATATATATACTATTACTATTATGATATAACACTATATATATATATATATACTATAATCATTCTCACAATCATCCGCGGCTCACTCTCTAACTCTGCATCCGATGGACACAATACAACCTCTCTAATTCTAACCCTACCCTTTTGCTCTTGATCTGAGACACAGATGGCCTAAGAACTCATCCGTCTAACCTCGCTTTAATATATTACTTAATAATAACTTTTTCATCACAATAGTCGTCTAAAGGGTGGCCAGCTATGTGCCCATATGTAGACACACTAAACATCCAGGATAACACGTCTCGAGAATCTTCAATCTCCTCAACTTCGAAGTTCTGTGGCTTAAAATCTTCTTCCTTCTACTACATAATCTTGCTTGCTTCCGGCTACCTGGTCTCCTTCAACGAACAGATTCTTCACGTCCTTTGACTTGCAATCATACTTAACTACCTTCTCACGAGGACTGTTACTATTTCTAAATCCAAATTACTGGAGGTCCTCGTATTAAGAGGGAATTTCAAGGTAAAAACACTGAATGGTTGGGATTCTCTCATACTGATTCTACCGCGTGGGGAGGAGCCGGAATCATTTTAGCATTCTCAAAAACAGTCTGGAGCAACTAAATAAAAGAACCCAACACATCGGAATCGTCCACAACCAATTAATCTTGACCAACTTTGACCGTATGTTTCACCACTAGTCTTCTATAAATACTCCATCTTCGCTCCTATTGGTTAAATCTGACACAACTGTATATCTCTAAATTTAATACTTTCTCTCCAACAGATCCATCCTTGCCCTACGCGTTTATTTCAGGGGCACTTGATTCGAGCTGACTTGGTGGGGCCTTTGCGTTGTTCTACGCGTAACTATAACTGGAAATGAATGCTTTTCTCAGGTGACGCTTCGACTATACTGACATCAAGGTAGGGAGTTGTAATCCGTTGACGGGATTGAGCAGAGTTCATTCCTTCTTCGACTAATCTTTCTCTCCTCATTATCCATGGTTCGATCGTGCTGTTCTCTTGGCCATTCAGGCGAGAGACAGTGGATAATCGGGAGTGGAAAAATTCCGCATCTCTCTATCACTCTTTGCTAATTTTCATTCAGCTAAGAATCATCGTTGCAGGGTACTCTTCGACGAGCCAAGCGGTCATTCATCAAACGAAAGTGCGCTACCTCCTTGATTTTTCCCTACTGACAAATCTTTTTGGCCCTCTTGCCAAAAACAATCTCTAACAACTTCTGCTAAATCTGTCTTTCCTCCTCTTTATTCGATCTGATGTTCTGTTGCTAATTCACTCCAACTGAAAAGGCCATCTCTTCGGCCTCCTGTTTTCCTCTAACTAACCTAGGACGATTCTGTATTTCCCTCTTCCTCCTCCTTCTCTCTTCAGGTGTCCTATGCCTTTGCCTGTGATTACATTTGATCGGGTGCATGGGCTTCTGAATTCTACGTGAACGTTAGAAGGCGGGTGGCCGAATGCCATGCCTCCCGAGTTTGAGGAGTATGTGCTTCCGTATGCTATCCCCGCCGGTCGTTCACACTATATTCATCTATGTCTGATACTACACATTTCCCTCAGTGTTGAAGCAACGCACATGTCAACCTATTTCGAAAAAGAAAGCGCTCTGAATCCTTCACTATCGCCTATAGCTACTTACTGTATTCTACTAAAATCTTTGAACGCTCCTCAACTCTCATTTTTAGATCATCTGGAATCTCATTCACTTTTTCGGATCGCCATACGGCTTTCGGACTCGAGGTCTTAACTAGCGATATTACTCTCTACTTACCTGATTTTATGGTTTCGCCCTTATTAACTACGGGGAGACTCGAGTGGTGGCGCTTGACATATCAAGCATTATGACCGGTTATGCTGCAGCGTCACCTTGGCTCTACCAAGCTTCCCTTCCTTTTGGGTTTCCTCCTTCTCTTTCGTCTTACTTATGTCTATTTTCTTTCAAATCGCTCCAATATCGGCTGTGTTGATGGGGCGACTTCTTCTCCTTTTCTGTTCATAGTGGTGTCCTCAGGGGTCTGTCTTATCTCCATAGCTTTGATTCTTACTTTTCATTAATGATCGTCTCACCTGCACATCCAACTCTATTCACTCATATGCCGATGACTCGACCCTTCATTCTTCAACTAATTTCAAACCTGCTCCCTCTTTTACTTCTAGAGTTGCTTCTAGACTTCAGCTTTCTGATTCTATTCTTGCCGATCTGGATGAAGTTTCCCTGTGACGTTAACTTAACCTTGTGAAGCTCAAATCTTAAAAACTCAACTTCTTCACATCTCCCTCTCAAAAACACATCCCAACTTTTCTATCTTCTTCGACAGGTCTCCCTTCTCACCTATGAACAGCATTAAAATTATTGGTCTGAGCATAAACAAAAAACTATCTTGGAAGCATCACATCACAACAGTTGAAAAGGTAGTTTCAAAGAAGTAGGGAGTTCTCTTCAGGTTGCGAGAATTTTTTCTTCCAAACAGTTACTCCAATTATTGTATGGAGTAGTGCTCCCACATTTGGGGGCTCCGGTTCGACCCTTGTTTTGGAAAGGATTAAATATAAGGCTTAAGGATTAATAAATTGTCTCCTACTTTCTAACTCTTCTGACACTCTATATATGCAACGTGACGTTGGTACTCTATCTCTTTACTATATTTACTACAACGGCAAGATTTTACTTCTCGCTTTCCGTCATCATTGCGTCTTCCTCGTAGCATATGGGGTTTCCCTGCTTTCACATAAATTCTATCTGAATATTGAGAACTCCAGGCTTGTTTGTAGTGGTGCTTCCTTCTTTCCAGCCACCTCTCTTTTGAAACTTTCTGCATTCGTCTGTTTTTCCAGCTGTATTTAACATTTCTCTATACTTGATTATTAATTATTAATAATAATATAAATAGACAGGATAAAAATAATTTTATTCACTTGTTTGCTCAAATATTGAATTGTAAGGCAAGAATATTTATATATATATATACAATAATATATATTATATATATATATATATATATATATATATTATATATATATATATATATTATATATATATATATATATATCGTATATATATATATATATATATAGTATAATATCGAATGTAACTGCGGTCACCTCCGAATTTGCGATAGGCTTGGGATTGGGTGGGTTTTTCCATTACTGTTATTTTTTTTGTTTTTTCATTATTCTTCCCCTCCTTGAATAGGGCTCTGCCGTGAGTGGTGGTGATAGATAGATAGATTAGATAGATAATTAGATTAGATAGATAGATAGATAGATAGATGTAGATAGATAGATAGATAGGATAGATAGATTAGATAAGATAGAGGTAAATTGATGAAAGAATCAATCTCATCTTGAAGGAATACCTAATACATAAAACTTACAAATTTCGAGTAAAATAAACATTCAGACAACCCTGAAATAATATTTTAAAATTAGAAAATAAGTTTTTTGGATGCGTCACTTTCCTGTCAAAGAAAGTGTGGCGAAGCAAATCAAAAAAGTATTCCACTAAAATCAAGAATCTTAAATATTTTCTCTATGTTTTCTGCAAATTTCACTATTCCAGATCTTACATATTTTCTCTTAAAACCCAGTGAATGATGAACTGAGAGAGGAGAAAGACAAAGAAGACAGAAAAAGAGAGAGAGAGATGAGAGAGAGGCAGAGAGAGAGGGGAATAAGAAGAAGAGAGAGAGACCGCCCAGAGAGAGAGAGAGAGAGAAAAGCCGAAGAAATTCGAACGAGTGTAAACCTTTTTGTCCAATGTACGATATTCCTAGCCACACCCAAAGTAAACAATTTACTTTTTAATAAAAACTCGAAGTTTCTAATTCACACACACCACCACACACACACACACCACACACCACACACACACACATTCATATATATATATAATCTATATATATATATATAATATATATATATATATATATATATATATATATATATATATTATTATATAAAAAAATATTTTAATATTATATTTTAAATTATTAATATTTTAAAATATATATTAGATATAATATATATATAATATATATTATATATTATATATATTATATATATATATATAAAATAATATTATAATTATAAGATAATATATATATATATATATATATTATACTATATATATATATATATATATTAATACTCATATAAATATCAAATATATAAGATACAAACATATATACAATATCATAATATATTATAATATATATATAATATCACAATATTTATAAATGTATAATCTTTTAATATATATTATATACATATATAATATATATATATCTATATATATATATATATATATATATATACTATATATATATATATATATATATATATATTATATATATATATATATATATATATATATATATATATATATTAGGGTGGGTAAAAAAAAATTCCAAAAACTAAGGTGTGCACGGACGTCAGTATGAAGGTTTGATGCTGTGTGAAAAATTTCAAGTTCTGCGACCCCCTACCCCTCTTATAACATCTTCCCCCCTCGTGTTTGTGAAAAATAAGAAAAATAAATACACTTCTTTTCTTTTAACATTAGCTCAGAGACTGATAATAAGGTATAAGTAGTAGGATTAGGGGATTTCAGAGGACATTCACACAAATACCCTTCACAAACCCTTATCCCCTCAAATCTAAGGCAAATAAAAAAGAAATTAACAATGCCTATAAATTTATTTTAAAATTAGACTATTATATATATATACTATATATATATATTATAATATATAATATATATATATAGTATATATATATAATATAAATATATATATATATATACTATATAATATATATATATATTAGTATATATATATATATATAATATATATATATATATTATATATTATATAATTATAAATATATATAGATATATATATATATATAATATATTATATATATATATATAATATATATATATATATATATATATATATATATATATATATATATATATATATATATATATATATATTTTATTTTATATATATAGATAATATAATAATAATAATAATAATAATAATAATAATAATAATAATAATCATTATTATTTATTATTATATTGCTAGGTATCTGATTATAAATAAATATAAAATAAAAGTTATTAAACATACAAATTTCCAAAACTAAGTGAAAAAAACGCAGTGAAGCTTATTAGAATTTCCTTTATATTTTGTAAATAAATAGTTATTGGGACCAGTGTTTTTTTGCTGTGGAAGTCTTTTTTAAGTTTCTTTTCTCATTACATTTACAGTCAATATATATATAATATATATATAATATATATATAATAGTATACTATATATATATATATATATATTATATACTAATATATAATATATATATATAATATATATATAGTATATATATATATTTCATATATATATATATATATATATATATATTCATGGTTGATTTTATTAACAGAGGATCAAGGGACTAAAACGTCAAGCGAATATAAACGAGGAAGAGGCAGAGCATGTTTTTAATAAAAGACACGCTTCAGAAATCGTCTATGTCAGGCCCGGTCCATCTAATGCAGACGATGATGATGACGCTTTTATTTTCCAATCATTCATAGTTTGAATAATCATCTGCAATAAAGTTTAGTGTTTTAGGTAGTTCAAAAAAACTTGCATGTTAATTCCTTGCTCTTGCTTGAATAATTAGTTAAACAAATAAATTTCTTATCTCTTTTCTTCTGTCCACTAGCATTACAAGTAATACGCTCTCAGGATGAGCAAAGCAAGAGTTGTTTCTAAGTATATGCTCTATAATCATAGCATGCTTTTTATCTACGTCTTTAAGTAGGCACATCAGGTACCAAAATTTACTCGCAGAAACAGTTGCCTTTTGATGTGACATGAAAGAAACAACCTGGTACGTAAACTTTCATTATTATGTTTACTAGATTTTGAAGAGCTTTCCTTGGAAGTTTTGTGGAAACGTATAACCGTAAGATCCTGCATGCCATTGTTAACCATCTGGCATGACGAAGGGTGCCTGGAGATTTCTTGGCTAATAACGGCAATATATTCCATGATTTTATATTAATATACATTTTATACAAATATTTTTGGTCAGTTCCAATTGGCTTAACGATATCTTAGGTCATCTTTTCAAGGTTGCTGTCTACAAGTTCAAAATGAACTACCTCCAGCTTATCTACATCTTCTTCAATTTTATTGCCAATCGCACCCTTAAAAGTTTTGGTCCTGATGTTTGTCCACCGTTGCATCGAATATGTCTGAATGGAAATTCATTTGGATGTAAGAAACATTTAAACTACTCGATCGAAATAAATGTCTCTTCTTTCACAACATCAAAGTTTAATCCTGCGTTGGTTGAAGGGACCCAAATTTCTACGGCTCGAGAACTTCTACTGCTGCTGCTACAATCCATACTTATGCCTAGACTGACTTACAATAGATTCGACATTTAACTTTTCCAATTTTTCTTGCGTCCTTCTTCACGCACCTATTTACTGCTTTATTAATTGTCCCAAGCTGATTTTTCTTTTTTTCTGACCTACAAAGGATTAACATTCGAAAATAGGTATTCTAATTTTGCATCTACAATCATTTCTTTCAATTTTTTTTATCATAACAGTTGCATGTGCAAATGTCAAACATCTAAACATATGGTTTTACTTCCCTTTCAAACTCATCTTTGCGTCTGTTATTTGGGATCTTATTTAGTTTTGCAGCTGATTCTATGTCTTTGAGCTTTTAAATATATTCCATCAAGTGTTATGGTTGGAATCGAAGACTTTCTTCAGTTGGATTCCACCTGCCTTGCAACAATCCGATAGCCATCTTTAGAGGTTACCGAACCTTTCAAAGTTACTTGTTCTCTATTCATAACAAATAGATAATGCCTAATATGCTTCTGAAGAAATCGTGGAAGGCGGAAATTCAATTGGATGTTCAAATATTGAATTGTATGTTTTACTTCTAATACATATTGTTAATACTAAATATTTTAAATATACTATTTGCATAAATAATAGTATATATATATATATATATATAATATATATATATATATAGTATATATATAATTATATATATATATATATATATATATAATTAATATTATATATAATATATATATATAATATATATAGTATAATTGTAAATATATATATATATATATATATATTATATATCATATATATATTATCATAGATATATATTATATATATTATTTATATATATAAAATATATATATATATATATATATATATATATATATATATATATATATATATATATATATACTATATTATTATATATATATAACTCTCCAACTTAGCACTAAGCCCACTAAATAGCATACAATTATCAATAGGAATCAAATGCAAACTGAAACAAATTGAAAAAACGAGATATTTACGGGAACTTGCTTCGAGCCTCCCCAATTTGTGTATGTATGTATGTATGAATGTATGAATGTATGTATGTATGTATGTATGTATGGTATGTATGTATGTATGTATTATGCTATGTATGTATGTAGTATGTATGTATGTTATGTATGCATGTATGTATTGCATGTATGTATGTATGTATGTAGTATGATGATGTATGTATGTATGTATTGTAGAATTATGTAAGTATGTAGTATGTATGTATGGATGTATGTATGTATGTATGTAATGTATGTATGATGTATGTATGTATGTATGCTATGTATGTATGTATGTATGTATGTATGTATGTATGTATGTATGTATGTGTATGTTGTATATGACGATAAATGTGAGAATATGTTGCAAACTTTTCATTCTTTCATTTAATAACTTGGAGTAAATCCTAGCATATTGACACTTTGAGATTGATTTTAAAATCGAGAATAAGTAAAGTGCGCCATTAAGTGTGTGAGGCAGGTAAGGGTGATCGCACCAACTAAATTTGCGCACAGAATCAGACCTGATACGCACGTACTTGCATAGCACTAGTTTGACAATTTTATAAAAAAGATATGTAATTTGACCCACCCTTATATATAAATATATATATATATATATATATAATATATACTATTATATATAATATATATATATATATATATATATATATATATATCATATATATATATATATATATATATATATAGTATATATATATTATATATATATATATATATATATATTATATATATATGTATAAAAACTAATGGTTATTCTACCCACAGGACCAATAGTAATAAGTTTCCGAATAATTTATGCAATTAAAACATGAAATTCGTGAAGTTACTGAGAAAACTTTTATTTATTTATTTTTTATTTATTTTTATTTATTTATTATCTTTGTCTGATTAGAATCCATTTGAACCTCTTAATCGCCAGTAAACTCTGAATTTACCAAAATAATGAATTTTTTTTCATTTAAATTTTTAATAAAAGCATAATAAAAATTAAAATTGAATTAAAAAATAAATAAATATGAAATTAAACTAAGCAAAATTAAATTAAATAAATTTTTAATTAAATAATTTATTTAACTGCTTCACTAACAATTTCATCTTAAAAAATTAGAAGTGAAAAGATAGAAATAAAGAATTATATATATAATATACTAGATATATATATATATATATATATATATATATATATATATATATATATATATATATATATATATATATATTATATATATATAATATTATATATATATATATATATATATATAATCTCTCC
>JABUQX010060901.1:42500-47500 GCA_015478945.1 Trachelipus rathkii | reverse complement strand
ATATATATATATATATCACGTTATGCCACAATTTGTCAAATAAAAATAATAATAATAATAATAATAATAATAATAATAATAATAATAATAATAATAATAATAATAATAATAATAATAATAATAATAATAATAATAATAATAATAAATTTGAATAATAATAATAATAATAATAATAATAATAATAATAATAATAATAATAATAATAATAATAATAATAATAATAATAATAATAATAATAATAATAATAATAATAATAATTATAATTAATAATAAATAATAATAATAATAATAATAATAATATAATAATAATAATAATAATAATAATAATAATAATAATAATAATAATAATAATAATAATGATCTTAAAAATAATAATAATAACTTCGGTGATTATTTTCAAAGAAATGGAAATTACACTTTACACACACTTCCTATTTTAATTTTTTTTTGCAGAGTCAAGATCGTTCATATGTGTAGATTAGTTAAGGTTATAAGGTGGATTAAATTGTAAAAAGAACACCTGGATTGAAAATATGAGCCTCGCTTCAATCTAGCATCGCACAGAAATTAGAAGTCATCAGTGAAAATTAATATTATCCCTGTAAAACTTTGAAGAGAAGTGTGAGGTGTTTTTTTAATTGTGTTTAGAAGATTGTGAATGTTGAGGCATTTTTTTAAAAGTTTTACAGGTGAGCAATACAGTACAGGTGACAGGTCCACCCCAACTTTACTCGCAATTAATTTTTAATTATATTTTAAATATGTGGTTGGGATATCCCATCCCGATTGTGGACTGTTGCTTTGTTACTACTCGAGGATTGAAGTTTAAACTTCTAAGAACGCAAAAGGATTGCCTTAACTAATTTATATTAATTTAGGAACACACGTCCACATACATATATATATATATATATATATATATATATATATATATATAAATTATATATATATATATATATATATATATATATATATATATATATATATATATATATATATATATATATATATATATATATGGTACGACTAGCTAGATGGTGCTTCTTTTGTGAGCAAGCCCCTATATAAGAGGATGGGTGGTGATTTAAAGATCATTTTTAAAAAACGATGAATTTATTTAAACAGCATAGTAAAGATGTGACAAAAGTCCCATTTTGTGTTGAGATATTCTTTCTTCGTGTTGTTAGGACTGTTCCATTCGTTTACCCCCCTGCGCTTGACTTCTTTTGAGAAAACTCGGTAGCAGATTCGAGTTGGCTGACTTTCCTTAAATTACCTTCCTTGCCGAAGTTGCCGTTTTGAAGTTTGAGGAGTTCTGGAGAGAGTATCTTGAGTGAGATCTATTTCTTCTGATTCTTCTTATTGTTAATTAAATTAACTAATGATCGAGTATCTCAACAGGACGGGTTTATATATTATTTCACCTCGACTGATGCTAAAATTTTGCTCGCGCAAATCTTAGCATAAGTACAAACATATAATTAAAATTTTTACAAAGTTATAATTGGCCAGTACTATATATATATATATATATATATATATATAGTATATATAGATATATATATATATAATATATATATATTATTATTATATATATATATATATATATATTATTATATATATATAATATATATATATTATATTATATATATTATATATAATAATATATATATATATATATATATAATCTATATTATATATATATGATATCAGTGCGTTATTCCTGATTTGAGGGATTAGGGTGTGCTATATATTATATATATATATATATATATATATATATCATATATATTATTATATATATATATATATATATATATATATATATATTATATAAGCCACATTAAAATATATATATATATAAAAATAAATCTCTGTGCAAAAATCCTTGTGCTACGTTTTCAGCGCACAATTTTCACGTATTTGAAGAATAGAAACATGAGAGCGAGAGGGCGAGCCGTAAAAAATAAAAGGGGCAAATTTTTGAATGGCCAAAAAAATTTTTTGGGGGAAATATAGGAAGTTCAAAATTTTTTAGCGCACATGAAAAGCTTCCTTTTTGATACGGTAACTACTGTATAAAATAAGTGAATTGGAAGTTTAAGGGCATTTAATTTTTTAATATTTATTGAATAATTGTGCACAAAACTTCTTCATTTGAAACAGATATTCTTTTATATCTAAAGTGTAATTAAAAATAGTAATTAGCTTTTAGAGGGTGTGCGGCGCACACCTTGCACCTATGGAGGAAACGCCCCTGATATATATATAATAATATATATTATATATTATATATATATATATATCATATATATATATATAATATATTATATATATATATATATATATAATATATTATATATATATAGTATATATATATATATATATATATATATATATATATATAATATATATATTATTTACGAAAAAGGAGCTTAAAATCTTTTAAATCTCTGATAAAGTTTAAAGAAGCAAGAATACAAAGCATCATCTATATATATACATTATATTATATATATATATTATTATATATATATATATCTTCATATAAGCAAAATAGATTAGAAAATAACATATACATCCAGAATATAAAATTTGCTATATAAATAGAAAGATATATATATATATATATTATATATATATATATATTTATATATATATATCTATATAAAATATAAATATTTATATATATTATAATGATATAAATATATTTATATTTTAAATATACATATTATATATTTATAATTCTCTCCTTTTAATATATAATAGATATAAGTTTTAGAAATTATATATACATCTCTATTGATATCTATATATTTTATATAATATAATATTATATATATATATATATATAATATATATAATATATTATATATATATATATATATATATATATATATATAATATATATATATATATATATATATATATATATATATATATAATATATATATATATATATATATATATAGCAATCCTTCGCAGGATTAACTACTAAATTTATTTCTTTTATCTCGCATGTTTATAAAATTAATTTAATTAAAACACTTTTTTTCATAGAGATTACAAAATCTCATTTACATATATTAATCTCTTGAATGAATTGGACTTCCTAATGACACTATTTCTAGAGAATGGATTCCCAGGATTTATAATTGACAACATATTTAGGAAACAACTTAAAATCTCAACAAATATCTTGTATTAAATTAACAGTACCTAAAGAAATTCTGTATATGAAATTACCTTTTATGGGGAGAGTGAGTTGTGAAATTGAACGCAGAATTAAATGCATATTAAAATCAAATTACCCCAGTTCAAATTTCAAATTAGCTTTTTCAAATGAAAATAAAATTGGAAAATTCTTCAAAGTTAAAGATAAACTTCCTTTACCTTTATGTTCATCAGTGATATACAAATACAAGTGCGGTGACTGTGATGCCACCTACATAGGAAAGACTACTCGTAGTCTTTCTATTCGCATTGCTGAACATAAAGGTATCTCCTATAGAACTTTGGAACATTTGCACCATCCCCCTTATTCTGCGATCAATTTTCATTCTCTTCAGAAAAATCATTCCTATACAGGATTCAAATTTCAATATTTTAGACTTTGGAAAAGAACCTGACCTCCATTCTTTAGAATCCTTATATATATTTGGCACCACGCTCCAAAGCTGAATGAAAATTTACAAACTGAAAATATTTTAATATTGAAGTAGAGTTTTGTCGCTTAGTGATACTTTTTCATATATATTGGCAAATATTAATTTTCTTTTATTTATTTATATATATAACTTTTATGTAATTTTTTTTAAGCATTATTTATTTAAAATTTTGTTATATTATTCATTATAGTCCAAGCCTTGATAATGGGTAGACGTGTAATTCACCCGAAACTAGTCGGTATAATAAAATGTTTAGATTTGTTTTGGTCATTTTAGCCATATATATATATAAAATAATAATATATTATTATATATTTATAGATTATATATTATAGATATATATATATATATATATATATATATATATATATATATATATATATATAGAGAGAGAGAGAGAGAGAGAGAGAGAGAGAGAGAGAGAGAGAGAGAGATGTATGAATGCTAATTGAGATTTGTTAGAATTAATGTGTTATGCAAATTACAGATAACTTAAACACATAATAAGATGGTCGCCAAAATCTTCATGTGGTGTTTTGAAATAAAATACTATGAATGAGGAAGTACCTGAATTTGTGGATAAAGAAAAATATTTGGGATGAATTAATTATGCATCAATTGAAAGTGTTCGAGAAGTGTTTGGAAGCAAGAGACGAAAATTACAAAATGTTATGAAAAATATGTTGCAATGTTTGTTATAAGATCAAAATAATCATTAGTTAGCATTAGTGGTTAATAGCGATATTTATAATCAATATGATAAATTATTAATATGAATACCTTGGAAAAAACTTAGCCTCCCATCTAAGGAATGATAACGGAGGATACTGAAGTAAATACCGAAGGCGGAACAGAAAAAAATAACAAGAACAATACTATAACGATATGGCAAAAGGAACAATAAGGAGGTTTTTGAATGGATTGTTTATTTTGTAAGAAGTATATTTAATAATCGGAATATGATTCAAATTTATGATGCATTTTATTTCTTGAGAAAAATAAAGTAAGTTCATATTCTAATCAATAAGCAGGCCATAGTTTAGTGATGAGAAGGTAAAGAAGTCATGAATTTTGTTATGAGAACATAATTTTTAGGCAAAGGAATGGCTAAATTTTATTATGGGTTACCTCAGTATGTAACTTATAGGAGCTATATGAAACTCATTAAAAAGAAGTTAGATTAACATATATCTAGCAAAGGTATGGTGGGATTTACCTGATTCAGTTTATATTGATCATAAATTGAATTTTTTTCTTTTATAAAATCCTAGCGTCTTTTAAAGAGATTTGGCAACTCTTACATTTGATTGTAGCATTTGGCAGGTTTTTGTG
>JABUQX010060901.1:0-37500 GCA_015478945.1 Trachelipus rathkii | reverse complement strand
AGTTTCCAATTCCCTTCACTCTCATTCTTTTGTTCTTTCACTTTTGTAAACCGTATAAATACGAACCGATTCTACAGGTTATCATTCAGAAAATCATTCACAATGTTCAAGTTCGCTACTGTAAGTAAAAATTGTATTGTGATTTTTAATAATAATAATAATAATAATAATAATAATAATAATAATAATAATAATAAAATAATTATAAATAATAATAATAATAATAATAATAATAATAATAATAATAATAATAATAATAATAATAATAATAATAATAATAATAATAATAATAATAATAATAATAATAATAATAATAATAATAATAATAATAATAATAATAATAATAATAATAATAATAATTTATAATAACAATAACAATAATAATAAATAAAAATAAATAATAATAAAATAAATAAAATTATAAATAAAAATAATATATATATAATAATAATAACATTGATACTGAAAATAAAAGGCATATGATACTTAGAGTTAAAAAAAAAAAAACATTAATAATAATTAAATTAAATTAATTAATAATTAATAGTAATAATAAGAATTAATAATAATACCAGCAACTTTTAATCAGTTAAAAATAATAATAATTAATAATATATAAATAATAATAATAATAATAATATCAAGACTAGTTAAGAATAATAATAATAATAATAATAATAATAATAATAATAATAATAATAATAATAATAATAATAATAATAATAATAATAATAATAATAATAATAATAATAATAATAATAATAATAATAATAATGATAATAATAATAATATTAATAATAATACTTTTGACATATTTTGTCATTTTGAACTTTTATATGAAAGAATAATCAATAACATACTAATAAATTAATAATTATATATTTATTCAATTATTTGCTTATTTATTTATTTATCATTTTTTGATATATTTTTATTCTTGTATTTTTGTTTGTTTTGTCATTTACGTATTTAATTCAATTCAGTTTATTGCACAGTTTCACTTTTATGTTAAACTAAACAATTACACTATGGTAACAATTCGGGGACCTCATCCCTCTCCTCTCTGTTCTAAAATAGATTTGCCCTTTTTAATTTTAATTTTAATTTAATTTTTTAATTTTTTTATATTGTTTGGTGTATTATTCCTAAAAAAGTTAATTGATAGAATTACTCATTCCTCAGACCATTTACTCTAGGAAACTCACTTGACTAGAAATCTAGGTACTGAGTGATCAATAAGTAATATCCCTAGGAGTAAACATAGTTTATCCCCTTTATATATATATATTTAAAGTTTATGTATATCATTAATTTTTCAAATTGTTATTTCTTTTGCCGTTTATAGTTTCTCAAATTTTTACAGTAATTAGAGAGAAGGTTACAAATTACTTTGTTTTGAAATACCTGAAGTTTATTGTACCTTATAGATCCAGATAGTTATAGATTAAGATTGTATGCTATAATTTATTAAGGAAAATGAACCTGCGTTGCATTTTGTATATTTCAAATATTTCAATATTACAATTAATACCAAAAAATATAAATAATTTCTTCAGTATAAAATTTACATTGTCAAAGTATTTCAAACTATCATCGATGTAAACTAAATATTTATATTTTTTAACAATTTCATTTCAGCTTCATCAATATACAATTTAATACTACAATATGTTAATGGTGTGAATAACATTGCTTCATTTATATTTTTGTTTTTTGGAATTTATGATTAGCTGGTTACAATTACACCAATCAAAGCTATAAATTAATAATTATAATTGAATCTATATAATCATAACTTTAGGAGAAGAAAAACTCTTTCTAATTCGCCGTGCCATCTGCATGTAAAATATGATTTAGATCAGTGATCTAGAAAGAAAAATCAATTGTAACAGTTATAAAGAAAAATGGTTCCCTAGCAAAACCCTTCCGTAACATCCCTCTTTATAGTTATATATAGTTATATTTTTTTATAGTTATATTTATTCGGTTTTCGATATATGATATTATAAGATCGTGAATTATATATATATATATATATTATATATATATATATTATATTAATATATTATATTAATATATATATATTAATTTAATAATAATTATATATTATATATGAGGTTATTATATTATATATATAGATATATATATCATATAATAGTAATATATTAATATATAAATATAAATATATATTAGTATATATAATTATATATAAATATATTATATATATATATTATATAATAATATATATAAAATCGTGAAATATATATATATATATATATATAATATATATATATATATTATATAGGCTATATAATATATATTTATATATATTATATTAATATATATTAATATTATATATATAAATTATATATTAATATATTATATACTATTATATATATATATTAATATATATATATTATATATAATATATATATATATATATATATATATTATATATATATATATAAAGTAAAATTTTAATATTTATGTATATATAAATTTTATATATAATATATATATATATATATATATATATAATTATATATATCTATATATATATATATATATAATATATCATATATATATATTATAATATATATATATTAATATATATAATATACTAAATATATATATATACTTATATATATATATATGAAGTATAATAATTTCTATTTATTATCAGAGTATAGAAAGTTATTTTAACATTAAATATACTCGCAAGAATATTAAATATTTTAAGATAAAGGCAAAATTAGCCGTTACGGCTTCAAATTAGATTTCATTAATCATTAGCCTCTGTAGGTATATTTATTTTACCACCCCTATCAAAACTTCTAAATTTAGTTTTGGAAGTTTAAATTTGAGAATCAATTACTTTCTCACCCCATTTGTTTATTACTGGAAGAGTTGAAATGGGTCTATAAATAATAAATATTAACCTTATTTAGACCTGCTTTAAATACAGGTCTGATTATAATTATTATCATTGCATGCTTAAGCATATGTGGGATATTAAGTTTCACCATATAATCTAAGTGTATGAACTATCATTTAGTATACAATTAAGATCTAGCATAACAAAACTAAGAAGAAAATATGTACTCCTTCTCGTTTGTGCCAGTCTTTATTAAAATAATATTATGGTAATGGACATTTTTTAATGTTATAGCAAATTGAGTAAATAACGTCTGTTCAAATTTTAATCACATCATATAAATAATAATAAGTAATATAATAATATACATAACTATAGATAAATAATTATTCATCAATTAATAATCAATTAATAAATAATAATAGTATAATAATATATTATTTGTAAAGTAATATATAATAATAATATATTATTGATAATTTTACATGATGAAAAGATAGAATATTCGAAACTAAACTCAAATAGTGAGAGCAAATATTTATACTTAAATAAATTGCTCAAATAATGTATATTAAATAAACTAGAATTAATAGAATATATCTTTAAATAACGAATGAAAAATAATATAAAATTTTATAATTAGTGATTAATATCAATATTATTATATAATTTAATATAATGAATTCATTAAATAATATTTAAATAATTGGAATAATAAAAAATAATAATTATAAGATAATAATATTTATATAATTTAACGTAATAAGTCTCTCAAAAATAGGAAAACATTAAGTATGGTTTAAGAAGTTGAAATATTAATAGGTCATAAATTTAATTAATCAACAATAATCATCAATAATAAATAACTTATAAAGATAAAACTACATATCATTATTGAATAATAAATAATAAAATGGAAATAAATAATTAACAATAATTAATAATTAAATAACAAAATGATAATAAATTAAAATAATAATAACAACAAGTAATTAAATAATATTATAATTAAAAATAATAAAAAATGATAAATTAATAATTTAAACAATAATTTAATAATTAATTAAACTAAGATAATAATAATAATAAATTAATAATAATAATAATAATAAATAATATTAATAATAATTAATTAATTAAATAATAATAATAATTAATAATATTAATGAATTTACAAAATCATAATGATTACTAAAAAATAAAAAATTAATTTTTATTGATCAATTACTATAAATAAATTTAATTTTATATTATAAATAATAATTAATAAAATAATCACAGGTTTTTACTTTCGGTTTAATTCAGGAATTAGTCCTGAAGAGATATTTTTATTTTATTGAATTGTTATCTTTTTATTTTAATTTTATTCTTTATTATTTTATCACTATTATTATTACTATTTTTTTCTTCCTTTTTTTCTGATATAGTAAAATGTAAAAGTTATTATTTTTATGTCGTCATTTTCGATTCAGCAAACCGTTCTATAATATGAGGAAGTTAATAATAATAATAATATTTAAATTTAAATAATAATAATATATAATAAATAATAATAATTATAATATATGTGAAATAAGAAAAATAAAAATTATATTACTATAAATAATATAAATATATTAAATAAAATAATAATAATTATGATAATCAAAATACCTAAAATAATATAGAATGAATAAAAATAAAAATAATAATAATAGTATAATAATAATAATAATAATAATAATAATAATAATAATAATAATAATAATAATAATAATAATAATAATAATAATAATAATAATAATAATAATAATAATAATAATAATAATATATAATTTTATTATTTTTTATTAATATTAATAATTGAAACTAATAAACTAAACAAAATGAATAATAATAATTTTTCCAATTTATTTTTCGAAATTTTTAATTTTATTATTTTTTATTAATTTTCAGATTTTCGCCATTATCGTCGCATCAGCTGTTGCTGCACCTGGAAGATATTATCCACCAGCGGAAACACCTGCTCCACCAACAACTACCTTGGAACCATGTGAAGAAGGTCAAGAACGAGATGCTTTAGGTGAATGCGCTGAAGTTGAGATCAAAAGAAATTTGTTTGTCTTCAGAGAACCTGAAAGCGAAGCAACTACAGAAGAAGTCACAGTTCCCCCACCACAAGTTAAACTCAACCTCTTGGTCCTTAAGACCAGTGATGAGGAACCACCCGAGCCCATTGTTATTCCACCACCACGTTGTTATTCCACCACCACGTGAGAAGACCTTGGTTCTCGTCCTTAGCAAGAAGGGATCCAACGAAAGACAGATCATTGAAGTTCCAGCACCTGAACTTGAAGAACCCGAAGTCTTCTTCGTTGATTACGTTGAAGGAGAGAACCCACTTCTACCTGGAAATATTTACCTTGAAGAAGCTCTTAAGTTGTCTGAACCACCAACCACTACTGCTGCAACTGGCGGCTATTACTATTAGTGAAAACAATCTCAATTTAAACAAATATTTTTGTTACTGTTATACTTTTCTGTTGATTTTTGTTTTTATTTTTTTGTTTTTTAGTTGTAAAACAAATGTGCTCAAAAAAAAAATTGTGATAAGAAAAAAAAAATTAAATAAATAATTTTGCAATATCTTCAGTTTAACTTATACCTTGCTTATACATCATTCTTTGTTGGCTTACCTTCTTTGTTGGCTTTTCAAAGTGGTATGATAGATAGAAAATTAGAACAATCACCAGGAAGCAAAAATAATAATAATATAACATCTCTAATTTCTTAAAAGAGTCTACTAATTGCAACACAATTTTGTGTCCTTTGAGCCCCAAACATAACTCCGTTACTAATTAAATTTAAACAATTGATTGTAATAATTATTGTACATATAATAATTATAATATAATTGCAATAATTATCATAACAACAATAATTTTAGTAGTTAATTAAAGTAATGATAATAATAAAAATTATAATGAAAGTATTATAATAATAATAATAATAATAATAATAATAATACATTCAATATATATATTCAATTATATTGAATAATAATAATAATGATAATTTTTAATTAATAATAATACTAATAATAATAATATATAATATAATAACATATAATCAATTAATATAATAATAATAATAATGATCATACTAATCTAATAATGCTAATAATCAATAATTAATAATATAATACTAATTAATAAATAATAAAATAATAATAATATATACCTATAATAATATAATAATCAGTAATAATAATAATAATGATAATCATATAATAATAATTTTAGATAATAAATAATTAATAAGATCTGTGAAAATGGATCTGATAGATATAATTATAATAATAATAATATTAATATATATAATAACTAATAATTTAATAATATAAATTAAGCAACGTAACTTAATATATAATTAAAGGAAAATTAAACTCTTCCACAACACGCTATAATTAATATGAACACATTAACATTTTCTTATATGATGTTAAGAATCGACTAAATATTATAATATTATTATATTACAATATTATATATAATTATAATTATTAATATTATATATATATATATGATATTATATATATATATATATATATTATATAATATATATATTATACTATATATATATATATATCCTATATCCATAATCTATAAACAACTCCCAGAAGAGCTTTCGCCCTGTCAGAGGTCCAGCGTTTCCTTCTTCTGGCCCGAAAAACTTTTAACCCAGACACACTCCAAGAAAGCCATTTTTCGGTGAATGGTCATCTGGACGCCAGTCCTCAAGTTAAGAACTCTCAGGTAGGGTTTTTCGCCCTTTCAGTAGAACTAGCATCTACTCCATTAGACCTCAACACTGGTTCTCTAGAAGCCTCTCAGAGGATCTTGTTTTCTAAGGCGCATAAAAGTCTACACACGCATGCCAACAAGAGTGATTCAAGCCACCAAAAGGAGGACCGGAGTTGCAGCCCTTGTCGCCCTTACCATGCGAAGAGACGATTCTTCATATGTCCTGCCGCGTCGAACTCCATCATCTTCTTCCCTTGAATTACTCAGAAAAACATCCGTATAACCCACCAACATATCACCTAGAAGTAGATTGATTCAATTATTTGTAGGCTAAATTTCGCTGGTATAATTATCATTAATAATTTCAAAGCACACAAGCAAACCTTTCTTCTCCTTTACGATTATTTTAATTGAAAATCTTATTAAAAGGCCGGATTGGAAAAAAAGATTATGTAGCTCTCTTCTTAAGTAGTGCAGCAGGAAGTAATAAGCCTTTGTATAATGTTTGATTTTAATTTTGTAATATGATTTAGAACTATACAAGAATATTGGTTAATCATGTTATTCAGTACTTTTATAAAATTTTTACCACTTGCTAAAATCAATAAAAGTTAGCTTTTCCTCTTAATCCTTTCAATCCTCTTCAATTCTCTTTTCCAACCTTTTCTTGTTCTTCTCATTTTCATTCTTTCCCAGCTGTTCTTCCAATGCGCTCCACTTCGCCACGACGAGTCAGTAGAATAACCTTCCTAAAAACATGTAAAAATATTGTAGCAGAAGAATCCATTAATATAGTAATAGCTATCGATCGTTATACCTATGTGTTTAAATTTATATATATATAATATTAGTGTATATTATTTTCTGTTATATATATATATATGATATGTATATATGTAATTAATATATACTATATTAATATATTATATATATTATATTATATATATTATTATATTTTATATATACTTATATAGTCTGTAAGACCCCTATTTTTTTTATATTATATATCTATATATCCTCCTTATTATTATATAAAATAAATATCATAAATATATATATATTATATAATAATAAATACTACTCTCTATAATCATAAAGCAATTAATTATATAAATCATAAATATTATTTATCTTATATATATAATATATATATATTATAAATAGGTAGGTGATATTAGTATATATGAGGTATGATGAAAGTATAGGTAGAGATTATTTGTGATATGATTATATATAAGTATAATTTTCTGTTATGTTAGTGTAGAGTTTTATTACAATTTTGAAAATACAAACTTGAAAATATATATTTACATAACTATATAATAAATTAATATATATCATATATATATAAATGATAGTATATGTTATAGTAAGTATATAGTATATATGTATTAATGTATTTAATTATATTTATAGTTATATAATTTATTTATTTTTATTGATATTTATATTATATATATTTTTTTATATATTATATTTATACTAATGATATTATAATATTATAATAATTCTATAATAATAAAGTATATATACTATACTATCATATATATACTTTTATATATATACTATATCTATATATTATACTTTACACATCTATATATATATTATATATATATATATTTACTCATTTCATTCATATATATTTTAATTTAATATAAGTGACTCATAGACATACAAATATGTATTTTATTATTTTTTTGCGTCCGTATATCGGGTAGTAACATTCTCTATTTAAATTAACTATTCTCATATTCTATATATATATATATTAATAAATATATATTATTTTCTAATTTATATTATTATATAATATATAGATATCTATATATATATATATATATATAAGATATATATCGTGTATATATATTTATATATAGGGGTGTGGTATGTTTATTTATTATTATATTATATATATATATACTATATATATATTATATATTTTTAGTATTATATAATATATATATAATATTTATATATTATATTATAATATATATTATAATTATTTGCAAGCTTCATCATGAGAGAGAGAGAGAGAGAAGAGAGAGAGAGAGAGAGAGCGATAAGAGATGAAGAGAGAGAGAATAGTACGCAGCAGCACGATTTTTTTTAGATGAGAGATGAGAGAGACAATAATGAACTATTTATTGCTCAAGTAACAGTAATTACTAAAGAAAAAAAAGATAAAACAAACTTTCCCCCCCTTTATTTTTTTTTTTATGGTCTTTTTATAAGATTATAGGGCGGCCGCCTCTTTTGGTGGGGGCTTTGTTTTCAAAAAAACGAAAAAGCACGAGAAAGACAAAAGGATCACGTTAGCCAAAAGCCCCCGGAAGAGACCCGAGAGACAGAGACGAAGCGACGAGAACGAGAGAGAGGGGTCTGAGAATCATTATTGCTTCATGCTTACTCCCACGCACTGTTTCTTGTCAGCATGTGTTTACCGGCTAAGTATGTTTTTCATGATTCGAGTGGTTGTTATTATTTGATTGTTTTGTTAATTCACTATTTGCCTCGCTCCACCACAGTTAATTAAACATTTACCAGAAGAAGTCTCTTTACTGACAGCATTCTTATATATGTGTGCGGCTTTAAGTAGCCGGAACATTACGAGTGTGCGAGAGACTGCGTAAGCTGCGTCGCATAGTGGAATAAACTTACGATCCTTTACAGACGACACAAAGACTCGCCTTCATCCACCCGCAGAACTCACCCCGTCGCCATCACTAACTACCCTTTACTCACTATATTACTCATATAGTACTATATTATAGTATATATATATTATTTTATTTATATAATTATTATATTATTATATTATTATAGTTTATTAATATTATAATTAATATTATATTATATATATTATATTATATTATTATTATTATATTATAATATATTATATATTATTATTATAATAATATACTATATATAATACTATATATATTATTATATTATATATTATATATATTTAATATTATACTTATTTAATATATATACATATATTATATATGTATAATATATTATACATATATATATATTTAAATTGAGTTTGTATAACTATAAATATTAAAAATTTATAAACAATAATATATTATAAAATAATGTTTTTTTTTATCTACATGTAATCACTACTACGTAATAAACGTCCATTGTTCCCTTATAAAATAAGTACCTTTGTCACAACGTTTTTTTTATTTAGTAAATGCAAAAAGCATAAAATCGGATGCAAATTTTCAATTTAGACAAACAAAATTACGACCCTCTGACAGAGACTGCGAAAATATAATAAATAAATAAATAAATGAAAAAAAAAATTAAAAATGAAAAAATAAAAAAAATTTTCATATTATTTTGGAGATATGTGTTTAATAGTAAGTCTAAAGATTCCATAATTCTTTACATGTTAACTACACAGCTTTATAATGTTGTTAGGTTTATTTCTTGATAATTATTAGTCATACTTTATATAATTGGCTTGCACATTTGGATACAGACGTCAAAACTATAAATATATTGAAAAAAAAAATAAATGCTCTACATTAAAGCTTTGCAATTGACCCAATTTTATCTACTCAGAAAATTTCAAAAATTTATTTATATAATTACAAATGTATCTTGTAAAAATGCTACTTTATGAACTGATATCAACATTCCAAAAGTTGAAAATTGACTGGTTGACCCTTTTAGCGTTCTCAAAACTTCCTTGCCTATGTTAACTGAATCCCTGGATGGGATGGCGGTGTTTTATTTGATTAGTAGGTCGATCAACTATCATCCTCATTGCTAGTGATGCTGTTGCCTTGCTAGTGTAGCTGCTCCTTTGCAAGGGATGCTGCTGCCTTGATAATAATGCTGCTGCCTTCCTTAATGTTCTCCAGGAATCGAAGTATCAAGAATGTTTGTCCCAAATGTGGATGGTAACCTCAAAAACATTTAACATTAGACTCTGGCAATGTATCAATATATCAAAGGATAATTTGGTTCTGCTGATGCTACGTCGGATAATTGTGTTTTTTGCTTAAACGTCGTCCGTCAGTATCGTGACAGAATGACTATATTCGACATGCTTACCTCAAAGGAACAAACATTTATGTATTTAGGGTTAGAGGACCTAATAAATTAGCTGAAGAAAAGTTAGCGGAAGATAATTGCTTCGCTAATGTCTTAAAAGCTGCAGATTAAAATTTATCTCTACCAAAAAGTTACTTTGCTAATTAGCGGTTGATATATTGCAAAATGTTGTCGCCACGCTCACACATATACTCAGAAACGAGTCACAGGAAACGACAACCAACACAACACACACACACACACACAACACACACAACACTCTATATGCACGCACGCCGCACGCATGCCGCATACAACACATGTACATACACCAACACCACACGACCACCCACACCCAAATATATAGTTTAACTTAGTTATTATTTATTTATATATATTATAATCTGTTCTACTATTACTACTATAATATATTTTACACTTGCATCATATTTTTATTTGCTTGAAATCGAAAAAACCTCCACGAGTGGACACTTCTATCTTAGCAAAGCGTAAATAGGTTCATACTTTGAGGTCTCCTTGCCTTTACGTTTTCTTGGATTAATAACAGCAATACACTAATGGGATTTCGGTAACCATAGAAGAACTTCGCAACCACCAAAGTTTTCTATCGGAAATCTTAGAAGACAACTTAACTAACACAAAATAAAACCTCTCTACTTCGCGCCTCTAACGCTCCATATACATCTAGTTGGATCCCCCCTCCCGGTCTTCGAATATCCTTGAGTATTTTTCTCGAGTTTGGAGAAGAGTCTGATGATAAGGCTTTGAATAATCTTATGGTTTTACAGAGAAATTTTTCGCGAGGCGATGGGAGAGAAGTGACTAATTTTAAAAATCTTTCATCTTTCTATTTTGTTTTCTTATTCTTTCTTCTTTTTTTTTTAATTTCCCGACTTCTTGCTTTTTCCATTTCATACTACTCGCTCTATATGTTCTGAGCTTTTATTTAATAGATTCTTAGTTTGCTTTTGATATTTTTAAATAAGTGTCATGTTATGGTTATATTGTATTATTATTATTTATATATATTTATTATATTAATATATAATATATCTATATATATTATTATATATACTATATATATTATATATATATATGATATTATATATAATATATCTTTATTCATAGTTATTATATATATATATTATATATTATATATTATATATATGTTATGTTATAATATTATTATTATTTTATTTATATATTATATATAATTCTTTTACTATTATAATTACTATATTATATTATATTAATTATATATATATCTATTTATAATATATTATATTTATATATATATAGTATTATATATAATAATAATTTCTATTATATATATATACTTATATAATTATTATATGCTATTATATAATATATATCTTTATTTATATATATTTTTATATTATATATAGAGTATTTATATTATAATATATATTTTATTTGGTTATGACCAATTATTTTCTCAGTATGCAGTATTCGATATCAACTAAATATAGTCATTGATATTTTCAATTATCCTATGATCTATACCAATGTGGACGTCATATTCGGTTTAAAGACATTTTAAGCTTAAGAAAATGGAAAAACTAAATTTAAACTATTTTAAAAGAGAAAGTTAAAAATTCCGATTGATTCAGATTTACTTATTTTTGACGAAGAAGCGTTGAAGATCATCTAAGAATCGATCGGGCGTTAGTATTGAGGAAAGCTTATTGTTTTGTTCGGATGAATAGCCAATGATTAGTGATAAGTCTGAAGTATTTATGGTCGATTAGAGATAATAAATTTGTTAGTGGCTGGTAATGGGATAGTTGTCGAAATGGATTATTAATATACACCCCTCTCGTAGGGCACTGCCGTGAATGGTGCGGTGCTCTGTGAAAATAATAAAGTATATTAACTCTTTAAAATTTGCTGAAAAAACTTCTGTTTGATCTGGGATTCAATCACTGAGTCTCTAGATTCATTTATTCTTTATGAGTTTCATATGAGATTGATCGGTAGTGAACGCCCGACTTCTTGAATGCACGGAATGGTCAGCTCACAACCCCCCGCCACTCATGCACTCTTAACCAAGCGCGCCGGTTTGCGATTGTGAGCGAAAGAGGGTCAATCTAGTGGCATTGAGTTGGATGTAACAAGATTGAAGTGATTGAACAGGTATAATTGACAGAATCGCAAACAGAGAACTATGAACTCCAGTGGATAGAATATAGTCCACGCAAAAACTCCTGTTCAATAGTTTTTTAAAATGAAAGATTCCCACTTAATATATAGTAATCTTAGATAGAAAGAGCGACGGGACTAGGAAGAAATACACCAATTGAACGCTTACAATCTCAGATAGATCGATATACGAACTGTTACAATACTTGATATCGAACTCGACCAATGATTACAAATGACCGATATCCAATATCGGATATTGAAGACGAGAAATTCGACTATCAAATCTATTTTGCACAGCTTACCACCGACAGCTAATCTCGATATCACTCCCGATAAACGCGCACCCAACCAACAACCGCATCAGGCCGAACCGCAGATTGCCAGCCTTGGTATCAATCGTAATTCGCTACCAAGTAAGAAATCTACTAAACTCCTTAATGAAACATCCCAGTCAAAAAGCCAATAACACTAATAAATTAAATAAATAATAATTAACACATCAAAATCACTACTCCACAATAACATAACCATATATCCTACTAATCAACAATCCAAACCTATACATAATAACAATATACTCACCCAAAATCCAAAAATATAACTAAATAATACTCCTATCATTGCTTTCTACCTCTACCCTTTCACCCTTCCTCCCTTTGCACCCACCGACAGCACATTGGCCAGACAACTCCACCACCCACCGCGTAAGGTGACTGTAAGCATACGGACACACCGAATACGACCTCCCTCCAACCAAACAACAATAAACGTGACCGAGAAACATTGAAAACAGTGAAAAGAACACGCGCTCTAACGCCCCCACCGTGTCATTAATATGTGATGAGTTACGCCGAAATCCACCTGAGATAATCCCGAGACCCGCAGACGGACCCTCAACTCATAGGATACATCGTCAAAATGAGGGATATCATCCTGCCGGTGGGCCGAACCTGCCCATACCCCCAACCGCTTCTTCCTATCTTGCACCTTGTATTGCTTCTGCCAAAACTCAATTGCTCTCCTTCAGACATTCGTTCACTGATTCAATCCACTTTTCTTCGGTCTCCCAGCGGTCGGTTCCCAACACACTCTCCATCATCCGATTACAACGTTTCTTTCCTTTCCACCTGACAACCATTAAATACTCTTCTTGTATGCTTCATTTCCCTTTTCTTCACACAACCCACTCTCTTATCGTTATTCTCACCTTTATTCAATTCTTTTAACTGCATGCCCTAGAATCTGTCATCTCTAGCACATTGAACTGTTTGATCTTATTCTTACTTAAGTTACCTAGTCTAACTACCCTACATACACAGTAAAACTCCCATATGTAAGCTTAGCGCACAGACTTGTCCTTTACATCAACCCAACGTTTAATTGCCAGCCCTTCCTTGCATTCAAACTTTCTACACTCTGTCATCGTTTTTCTCGTAACACATACCCTAATATTTAAACTCAGAATTGCTCCAGCTGCTCATTATCTACATAACTTCACTGAGCTGTCTCATCCCACCATACTTACCTTCTTTTCGCATTTCTTCAAACCCCCCTCTTTTACTACCTGCCAATTCTCCACATCTCCCCAACTCTCTTCGATGCACACGAACCAATCATCGCATACATAGGTAGGGCACCCTCCACTCCTCTCATTCATCCATCATTCACACCATCTTCCCCTGCCACACCCACCTCGAATTCTTTCATACCCTCCTATACATTGCAAATAATCACAGGGAATACCACCTGTTCACTCGCGTTTAATCTAAACCATCCCATTACACATTTTTTATTAACAGGGTTCACTATCGTGCATTACATACTTTTGTTCTTCAGAAGGCTCCACCAACATATTATCACTATACTGCAAGCTATCCCTATAGATCTATTCGCCTGTTGTATCGCATTAACCCTAAATCTAATTTTTCTTCTTCTCCTCTTTTCTTCACTTTGCTTCAGTGTAAGATTTGATTCACACTCCTCTACACTCCCTAAGCCCTTGTTCATCAGTCCCCTCAGTTCGACGCCTCTTTCGAACCCAATTACCGCAGTTTATTCCTGCACATCCCCAATAATTCTATTTCCTTTAAAGTTCTCTAACAGTTCCCTTTTCTCCTTCTTATCCAAGGTATATACGCCTCCTCCATCTCTGGAACTATTACCCGTCCATAACGCTTTTTACACAATTCCAAAGTACAGTCTCACATCTCGCCTCCGCTCTGCATTCATTTCATAGTAATTATCTCTTAACCTGCAGATTTCCATCTTCATTACATTCTCACCATACCTTACTCTCCTTATAATACTTCTCCCCAATACCTTTCTTCTTGCCATTCATGGCAGGGTTTTAACTCTTCATTACTGTTAATTTGTGCAGATTTTACGAAGTGTTCTTTCCCACACTCCCTATCATTTTCCCAGTTACAAAGCACCTCCCTTTGATTATTCTAAGCAGTTCCCTTGTTTTTTCTTACCTTTTCGCCTTCTTTCCGAAGAGGCTTCTATTTTCTTGCTATTTTTTCCCCTTCTTCTTCTGTTTCATTTAACCTCTTGTTTTTTCTCCGTATATTTTGTATTTATTTATATCATATATATATATTATATTATATTTTTATACTTTATATCATTATATATTATATTTCATATCTATATTTATTTTTTATTATTATATATCTTATATATATTGTATATATAGTATTATATATATACATTAAATGTCTTAAATTTTTATATTAATTAAACTATAAATTTTAATGGTATGGTTTTGGAAAGTGAATCCTTAAATAAAAAAAAATAAGTCAATATTGTGGTTAAGAATTTTACCAAACCTTTATTAAATTTCTTTCTTCAAGCTGGTTAAAATTTTGCTTTAATTTGTGAGAAAGTTCTTCTTCACCCCCCCCTAGCCTAGCTCTTTTTCAAAAGAAAGATAACCATTTAGCAATCGCGTGATATTTTTTAGTGTACATTTTCATTCTTTGTTTTTTTATATTTATGTATTTTTTTCTCGATTTTTAAACCTGGCAATTGTTGGGAAATTCATCATTAAGAGAGAACATTATTTAACACTCAATATTGATCCCCAAGAACTTTTCCATATTTTAATCCACATATTTTCACAAAATGAACTTTGTTTTGGCAACAAAATAAACCATCTCCTCTTTCATTCATTCAATATATATTTTATATATTATATATATTATATATCATATATATAATTATATTTTTTTATATATATATATATTTATATCATCTATATTTATTATAATATATTCAGTATATTAAATTTATATACTATATAATATTTTATATTTATTATTATTATATATATTCTATTATATTATTATATATTTTATTATTTATTATATTATATATATCTTATATATTATGTAAATTCCTCCCTTGGGGGAAGTTAGGTTTACCTACGAGACGGATCGTTTGGTAACGGCCCCCGAGATTCTCCGCATGGCATTGCTTAGCCTATCGCGGATGCAAGGGACATTTTCTTAGCAAGAGTACGTCACTATGTATTTTCATTTCTCTTTAGTGACGAAGTAAGGTTAGAGCGGATAGTTCTTCTGGGCCACATTCTCTAAGATGGTTCTCTATTATTAGGGGAATGCTTCATACCCCGACCCTGGGAGGCTCCCGATATATTATATTATATATATTTATTATTATTATATATTTATATATATATTATATATTATTTATTAATATACTATTATTATATATTACTATATAATCTTTCTTTCTTTCTCACCTTCTCTTGGCCCCAAGATTTGGGCGGTAGGTGCTGTCAAGATCGGGAAAAGAAAGCGTAGGGATTACAACGTCGAAAGAACGCTACCAGCCCTCAGTGTTCCATTAATAGTGAGAGTGTAAGACCAGAATCCACCCTAGAGTCATGGCGCGACCCCGGACTCCGTTATGGTAATGTCCATGTGCAGGTTCATCCTGGCCCAGGTGGGCCCAAACCCCCATGCGCATCAACCCCGCATTCTCTGCTATCAGCACTTTATTTTCTCGCCTCTGCAACTACATTTCTCTTCAGACTTGTTACCCGATCCATCACTTTCCTTTCCGGTCTACCGAGCTGGTCGAGTTCCCAACCTTCACCTTAAATTCAGCCATCTACCAACCGACTTTTTTCCTTTCACATGCAAACATCTCAACATTCTTTCATTTATTCTCTTATTTCCCTCTTTCTTCACCAATCTCTAATAGTTCATTCCTCTTTATTTATTCTTTTCCACTAGCATGCCCCCCAGATTGTCCATCTGGAACACATTGAACTTAGATCTTTACTTTTATTCCCGTGCCCTGCTCTTCATACCTACAATACACAGGTAATTACCTCGATGTGTACGACTCTAGCGATCAGATTGTCCTTTAATTCACCACGGATTATTGCCAGCCCCCTTTCCTGCTCACAACTTGGCCTGCTACTTGCATCTCGTTATATACTATATATTATAATATATATTATATTATTATATATATATTTATTATATATATTATAACAAGTAGATAACAAGTATTATTATTATATTAAACTATATATTTAATCCAAACTAATTATATAACTTATTTTATATATATATTATTTATATTATATATATTCTATTATATAGTTTTATTATATTTTTATATGTATTTTATGTTATTGATATATATTATTATTATTATTATTATTTTTTATTTTTTTATTATTATATTATTATCTATTATTATTATTATTATTTTATTTTCATTATGTTTATCTTTCTTTTATTATTATTATTATTATTCATTATTTTTTTATTATTATTATTATTATTTATTATTATTATTTTATTTTATTATTATTATTATTATTATTTTATTATTTTTTATGTACCTAACTAACTAGCTAGTGTGTAGTTATTTCGTAGTTGAAGTGACTTGTAGGAAGTACGTAGAACATTTCCTGTTAAATATATCAAGTAATGTGAAAGTTTTTTTTCCTTCTAATGTACTTCTATTCTATATTACTATATTATTTTGTATATTACTGTTTTTATGATTGTTAAAATCTAGGAAATTATTTGATTGTATGTTTTTTGTAATTTAATATCCTAAAGTCTATTGTTGAGATTTTATTTTTATTTTATTTTATTTATTTTACTTTTTTTACTTTTATTAGTTTTTTTGGAGATATTTGATCTAAAATAGAAATTATTTCGCCCCCCCAGTTGTGTTAAATAATGATAAAAAAATAGTGTTGTGTGATTAAAGAGCTTATTTTTGACTTTTTCCTTATAGAAATTTATGGCAAATAAAATGATTCCCGATTTAGTTTATTTAATAATTTAGGGATTTTATTTTTTTTATTTATTTATTTTTTTTTTTATTATATGTATGATAATTTATTTATATAATTTATTTATGTATATATATATATTATATCTTAATATATTAAATTATAATATCATATAGGTTGTTAAATATTGCCAAATCGCATTTCTTTTTAGAGTTAATAAAGAACATGAAGTGGGAGAGGTAAGAATCTGTTCCGGGGATTGAACACCGCATGTTGCAAATGCGCCATTTTGTCCCGTGCCTTTACGACTGGCTCCTGAACCCCCAAAGAGTTGAGTTGACGCCAGTATTAAGCCCCCCATTCGAGTTGCCTTCAGGCGCATCACCAGGTGTAGAGCTGTCCTATCTTCGTTTTTACTATATGTAGGTGTTATATTGCAAAAAGCGACCATATAATTATAATTTATTTATTTTTAATAATTATATAATTTATATATTAATATATCGATCAAATATATTTTTTATATTAAATTGCGATTATGCAATATTTTCCCTATATTTATATATATATCTATTTATTATTAGATATATTTTATATTTTTTCTGTTTATATATTATAGATATTTTATATATATTATATTTATATATTCTAATATTATATTTTTCTTTATATTATTTTATATATATTATATATTTTATATATATTATATTTAATATTTTATTATATTATATATATTATATTATTAGTTATAGTTAGTAAGTTTCTCCCCCGGTTTGCGCCCCGATGCAGCCTTTTCTATGAGAATAGAAGATTAAGGTCCTGAAAATTGGATATATTATGTTGGGATAAGCCGATCCGTGTAATTTCATGTCTGTAGTGGTTATTGAGGGGTACCCCCGAGGACGATGTTAGAAAATAACCCGCTAGCTTGTGTGTGTGTCCGGGTGGCAAAGATTTGCTTAGACGATACCATCGAACCGGTGGTTCCCAGGCGGTTTTAGGTGACCGGTAGTCACCTAGGGGGTGCTGCCCCCTTGCCAGTCCAATCTCGTACCTGAATATGTGCTTAGTATCCCGGGTGATTGGATAGTGAGCTTTATGATGACGTTCATCTCGTCGAGCGAGATTCGTCGCCTCTGGTCCCCCGTTAGGGGCAGTAGCCTAAAAATTGTTGATTTGAGATTGAATTTGGAGAAGATAGGGTTCCCGAGTCGGAGTCGAATGGAACGGATCGGACTTCGAGTCCGGACCCACGGAGGGGTCTCCGTTTGAAACAAGAGAATCCATGGATGCAAAGAGAGAGAGAAGAAGAAGAAATGGGAGGAGAAGAATGAGGATGAGAAATGCCAGAATCGTTGAGGAGTTCAGATTGGTGTGGCACCGGTGTAGGAGCCGTGCGGGCTTTAATAACGTCGTTAACACATGTTGGGTGTCATTCTATATGGTTTTAGGTCTGTAGATTCGATAGTTTTCGAACTCCAAGAATAAATAATCATAATAAATAATAATAACTTTTTTTCTTTTTTGTTTATACCTTACAGAATTTACGTTTTTACCTCCTAAGCCCCAGGTAAATCACTAATCATTCCTATCACCTCCTCCTGACCTGCTGATCTTTGAACTCGTTGTTAAGGTAAATTTTTTACCTAACATTGTCGGTTTTACTACCTCAAGCAGTAATCACTAACAACCTATCCACTCTCTGACCATCTGCCCGATTATTGATTATTTGTCAAGTAACATTCGTTTTTTTGGATAACTAACATAAAATCTGTTTATACATTGATCGCGATATTGTAGTCATTTTCCATTATCAAGTTATTGCTCATCTGAACTAAGAATATGTACCCCCAAGACACCTAACCCTTAAGCACGATAAACTGTAAACGTTACAAGTTCCATTAGCAGTGAAGTAATACATAGCTCAAAGAGTCTATTCACCTTTTCTAATTCACTGATTTTTTTCATTCATAGTACAATTTTACCAAAATTACACCATGTGTAATTTCATATGAACTTAATATACTCTAGCGTACAAGTTTTTCTTATTAAGTTATTACGATTTCATCTGAACTAAGAATATGTACCCCCCAGCCGACCAAACTGACACACCCCTTAGAACATGATGCCATCAACATTAACCCAGTTCTTTTACACCCAGTAAAAGTACATTACAATCCAAAGGTAACTGTACCTTTTTTTTTTTTTTCAAGATATCTTCTAGAAATTTGATGCAATACATTTGAGGAAAATAAAGCACCCACCACAACCCAACCGACCACACAAAAACACACCACCAACACACCACACCAACATCATTCCAGTGAAAAAAACACTAAACATTATTTTTTACGTTTACGCTTTTTATAATGTTTTGTAAAACCAAGTTTTTAACACTTTCACGAGGAAAAATTAAATTAAATAAAAAAGTTAAAAAGTTAAATGTAAAATCATTTGAAATTAAATTACAAAATTAAAAATTAAAAATTAAATAAAAAAAATTACACAGAAAAATATTTGCAAATTCTTAACAAAATAAAGTTAGAAAATAATTTTTGGTTTGTCGTTGTACTTATTATTTCTTAGTTCATATGATGCTATTGTTAGCTTTATTATGTAAAACCTTTGTTACGTTAGATATTTCTATGTGGTGTGTGTTGTATGTGTGGTGCTAATGTGTGTGGTATGTGGTATGTGTGTGTGTGTGTGTGTGTGTGTTGAGTTGTGGTATGCATGTGTGTGTGTGTGTGTGGTGTGTGGTGTATGTGTTGTTGTTGCGTGTTCGATTTCTTTCCTTCGAGGGACTCTTATATAAGTGAGTCTTATCTCATCTTATATTTTACTCTTTTTCTTTTTACGTAACCGATTTTTTCTAAATGGTGTGAGGCTAAATTTTTTTTTATTCATTTTCTTTTATCTACGTTAACTAATATATTACTTCTTATAACGAAAAGTTAAATCATATGTTTAGTATTTGTTATAACTTATTTTACATGTGATCAGTGAGATTAATTTTCTTATTTAATTTTTATGTTTTATTTTTTTTTATTTTCAAATGCATTTTTACTTTACATTTTTTTTTTTTATTATTTTGATCTAATTAAATGTTATTATGTTTTTTTTTTTATTTTTTTTTTATTGTTATTTAAATTCCTTTTTCTAACTTTTATTTTTTGGTAGATTTATTTTGCATTATACTTTGTGTTTAATTTTTTTTTTTTTTTTAGTTTTTTTTTAATTTTTAATTTTTTTAATTTTTTAATTTTCTAACTTAATTTCTTGTTTTACTTTGTTTAATTTTTTATTTTTTTTTGTACTTTTTTTTCATTTTTTTTTTATTTTAATTTTTATTAATTTTATTTTTTTTTTTTTTGTTTATTTTGGGGCCCTTTTTTTTTTTTTTTTTTTTTTTTTTTTTTTTTTTTTTTTTTATTTCCTTTTAAACTTTTTTTAGTTTTTCTAAATTTTTGTCATTTTATGTTTGTAACGTAAAATTTAGTTGTGTGTGGTTGTGTTGTGTGTGTGTGTGCTGTGTGTGTGTGGTTGGTGTGTGTGTGTGTGATTGTCATTTATTTTTTGATGTGTATAGGGAAATGCTTGACAAAAAAGGTGTGTTAGGTTACGTTTGTGGTATGTGTATTACTGTTGTCTAAGTGAGGAACTTTGTTAATGTTGTTGCTTATTCATGTTTAAGGTGTGTAGTTGTCGACTGTACATTTTTTTCTTGTTAAGATTGATGCTACGTAATTGTATTCATGTGAACTTTGTTACTGTTAGAGTATATTCATGATCAGTTTGTATTCAATGGTTGTTGGTACTATTTGTAAATTTACCTTTGTTATGTTAAACAATATCAGTGACTTATGTTAGAAAAGGTGTATTTTTAGTTCGGTGAATGAGTGGGTGGTGGATGATGAAATGGTTCGTGTGAGGTATGGATGTGTAGGTGAATGTGGTTGTTGTAGGTGTAAGAGGTTGTAGTAGGAGGTGATAGTGTATTTGTGTGTGTATGTGAGGAGAAAATGGTATAAGATTGATTGCTTTTTTTGTTCTTCTATTAGGTATGATGTGAAGTATCATGTCAGATTGATGAAGAAGATGTTTGGCTGAGGAAGAAGAAATGTTGATGTTTGCCCTTGGATGATGATGATGGCAGATAGAAGTTGGGGAGGAGTGTTTTTGTTGGTGACCAGACGAATCAGAGAGTGTTCACTACTAGTTGATCTTGATATGACTTGCACAGTTTTTTTCATATATTTCATATCTAAATAAACATGAACTCTTGCATAGCTTAAAATCAGTGATAAATTAAAACAAGTAAATAAAGTCACCTCCCTTTAGTGATATACCTGTGTATCATCTTGGTGTTGTGCTTGGTCTGGGTGTGCGTACTTTAGGTCTGGCTAACGAGCAAGGTAGTAGGTAGTATATATATATATATATATACCGTAACATTGATATATATAATATATAATTAGTATATATGATATTAAGGCGGCATATTTATATATATTCAATGTATATTAATGAATGTATTCATTCATTATAATAAATCAGCTTTAAATGATATAGTTTTAATTCATCTCAAAATATGAAATACTCACTAGTTAACGTAAATAGTATAGATCTAATTATTATATGTTAATATAAAAACTATTAAATATTAATGTATTTTTATTTTTCTGATTTATTCCAAAAGATGCAATGAGTTCCACCACAACAGCTGATTCGAATTGATTGTAAACAAAAAGTAAACTAGCTGATCGTAAGATTAATTTCCCAAGTCTATTTTTGTAACGAAAATATCGTGCTAAAACTGTTGTATAGCATATCTTAAGCCGAGCGAGCGTAAGTCAAAATGAACAAAAGCAAAAAAATTGATCTAGGTTTCAGATTGCAGGAATTGATTTTGGTACTCAATATTGAGGATTGCTCTTCAAAAAAATATTCAAAATTATTCATCAGCTGTTTTCGAAAAGAATAAGACTAATTACATAATTTACTTACGATCACGCACAATTGTAAACTAAATTACAGTATGCGAATTATTCTGTGATCATACACAGTAGAGAATTACTCTATTTGTATTATCTATTAAATATTCATCGACGCCTTCACTCCTTTTAAACCTGTATAGCGTTTTTTTCAGAAAGTATTAAAAAACGAGATAATTATTTTTATGTATATATTATTATATTATTGTGTCTTAGTTTTATCTGATGTCCTCTAATTAATAAAAACAAAAGAATAGCTTTTCATACCATCATATAAATATACTAGTATAGTGATTAAAGCATGTTGCTTCATATAAAACAAAGTTTACCTTTTTATTCAATTTTCGATAAATAATAACAAAAAATATAAAATTTTGTCGCACTATTATAAGAGTTAGGTCGTCTCAGCCACACAAAAACTATTTCAGTTCCCCCCATTGGGGCAGAGAAGAAATTTTCATATGAAATACACGGCAATATATCTACTCTCTCTAGTAAGTTGCACACATTATTACACATGGAAAAAAAAATGTAACAAGTAACTTTTGCGAAGATTATGATACAATAATAATGAAAGGTTAATCTAAAGATGTATTCGATAGGATTTTATTAATAATAGTCTAAACTGGGTGTTTTAATATATATGATAATAAACATAATAGTTTAAAATGAATATAATATATAATATATATTATACAATTATATAATGTGTACTATTAAAGTGTTACAAAATGCTAATATAAATAGAGATATAATATATAGTAATGTACAAGAATATGAAAAGGAAGTTGTTATTTAATTTATTGTTGTATTATTCATATGACTGAACAGATTTCTTTATTGACACCCAACTTTTGATATAAGTTTCTTCAATCCTCTAAAATTCCAAGGAAAAAAATAATGAAAATGGAGAATTACAAGGCAGGAAATTACCCAAACACAATCATACAGCTTACATAAAAGAATATTTTCACACAGATGCTGTCCAAACTCTTCTGAATACCCACTAATTTGCCTGTTGATGTTGAAACAACAATAGAATACCATACCAAACCCCCAATGTTCAAAAAAAAAAAAAAAAAAAAAAAAAAAAAATGAAACACCATACCTCAGTAATGTAAACTACGCACTTAATGAAAATCAGTTTAAAGAAAAGGAACCGAGTTGGAATAATTTATGTAAAAAAAAGGCCGAGAGGTAAAAACCAAAAAAATGTGACAGTGTTTTGAAGTGATGTGGTACCTGCCCCTAATGGGTTAAAAAGTTCTCCCATTGTTCATTATTAATAATTACATATATTTATGCTCAAATAAATGATAAGATTACTAGAAATGTAAATCATTTTGAAAAACTTAAATAAATATAACATTCAAAAATAAGCAGTGAAGTAAACTTCGAACACCTGTTCAAAGTTACCCAAACCGCCCATTTTCAAAAATGGAGAAAAAAATAAAAAAACAAAAGAAAGAGAAAAAACAAAAAGACCACCATATTTCAGGTAATTAAAGTACTATATAAGAATCATTTCAAATTGTTTTAACTAAAATTCAGTATTTTTAATAAAGTTATAGTTAGTTGAACAAAAAAATTGTTAAGTATGTCAATGTTACGGTATATATATAATATAAAATAATATATATATATATATATATATATATATATAATATAATATTATATATATATAATATATATATATATATATATATATTATATATATATACCAATATATATATATATATATATATATAGAGCATCTAAATTGTATGTTTCACACACACGTATGCACAAAGAACACACAGGATGCAACAGGCATTTATAGATAATATATATATATATATTTTATAATTAATATACATACATATATATAATATATTATATATATATATTAATATTTATATATATAGATATATATATTATATAATATATATATATATATATATATATTATAATATATTATATATTATCGAAGTGAAAAGTAGGGTAATTTCAGAAAAAAATGGCCTTTTTTTTTGTTTTTAAACTAAAATTATACGACGGTTCTGTTTCTTTAAGTTATATATATATATATATATATATATATATATATATATATATATTATATATATATTATATATATATTTAAAAATAATACAATACAAATGAAATATAGATATATTTTTAATAATATATATTATATATATATAATATATATTATATATATGATAATATAATATATATAAATATATATATATATATATATATATATATATATATTATATATATATAATAAACTTAAAACTATAACTTACAGAAATTAGTTCTAGGTATGATTCTAAAATATATCAGTTCTAAAGTTTAATCTTAAAGAAATTTAAAATAAAAAAATAATAACTTTTTTTAAATAGCTTGCAATGGAAGGAGAAAGTTAATTTAAGTTGTGTTTTGGCCAATTTAAGAAACATAAATAAATCAAACTAATTTTATGCTTTCTTGAATGACACTAGCTGAAATGAGCTTCCCTAACGTGTTATTAGTTAGTAAGAATGATAGAATTAGTGCTCCGAGTCTAATTCCGTGGTTACTGAGTCATTTTGGCCACCCAGTCAAGGTGAGAGGGATGGGGGGGGGGGGGAATTGAATTCAATTCTCAAATTTCCCCAGGTTCATAAATTTTAAATAACCTTTAATGAAAATGTGCTATCAATATGATATTTTATTGTATTTACGTAAGCTTAAAACATGTACTTATAAAAAAAGTATGTGTGATCAATTTTGCAATTTTAAAGGATGTAACGTAATACATATGTTTCAATTTGCAATTATCGAGTTTAAACAATTTTTTTAGTTTAAAGAAAAATAAGAGGAATGTAGGATCCATTTATATATTTTTTTTTTAAAAAAACTTTTTTTGCATTCATGCACCTGTAGTCTCTTTACAACCTGTTAATTACAATTTTTTTGGTAAACAATAAAAACTAAAAATTCTGGAATTGCCCGGTTGATGTAATATAATATATATATAATATATTAACTATATATATAATATATTAATATATATATTATATATAAATATAAGGGAGATGTTGTTCGTGCAAAGTTGTCCATTGCCGACTGAAGTAACCAATACGCTGTTTTGTAGTTTTAAGATTTCTCATTGATCCAGTTCTTGGACACTACGATCCCACCAGGACGTAATTGTATTTAAATAATTTAAAATGTGGCTAATTTTATGAATGAGAAAAATTATAAAGTTATAAATTAGTTCTTTCTTCTTCTAGTTGTTGATATAATTATGCTGATATCTTAGTGATAATATTATGATCTAAAAAAACATTTGTAAAAAGTTATTTAAGAGACAGACATATTGTAACAAACAATTAATACAGACTCAAATTACTTTGAAGACCTGGAAGTTAGATATCCAGATTCTCCAGGTTAGTGAGTCATGATAAATTGCAGTAATCTATTTTGATCCATTAATGTATAAACTATGAATATTATGTGTTGGAAAATAGTAGTAAACTAAACGTTATTGTTTGCAGTTTACTATCTTATAGGACCAGCAACTATTGACCCAAAATGAACAAACCCCTCTTGGAAATTTAAAGGGTGAGTTCAATAAAATACCTATAAAAATATAAGAAAATATACTGCTATAAATGGAGATAAAATGTAATAAGTTAAAAGTATTATACCAATACACAGTTATTGTTTACTTTTGACAGGGTTATTAAAGTTGGGATTTTAATCATTGCTACTGTTTTTTATCTTCAAGTTTTCAGTTTTGGGTTCAATTCTGTTTTGAATTCAGCTCTCTTTTGGTTTATCCCCAAAATCCTCAGTTTTAAGTATAGTATATTTGTCATAAGTGAAGTCAGAATTTTACTTCCTTCCGCTTTTACTTCATTGCATGAATAATATTTGGAAGCGTCTTGGTTTCCACTCTTGAATCTGATCCTGAACTTATGTACATAATCATAATACATTGGATTTTAAGTATAATTCCAATGTATTTATCTAATTAAAATATATCATATAATCAAATTCATATAACTTTTATTATAGTTTGTTGGGAGTCGATTGTGTTATCTTTATCTATTCACAAACCTCCCACATGTATATTTATTTTGAGCGAATTAAGTAAACAAACTTTTTTTTATAGGTGTCAATAAATTCAGATTGATTCTCTATTGAATAATATGATTATATTATTATTTCTTTACTAAATAAAAAATATCTGAACTGTAAATGTATCACGAATTGCGTATTTAAAATTTAAAAGAAACTCACCAATCCTCCTTGAAATAGTCACACAAGAAGCAGCGCCAAACGGAGAGTCCCGAGAAACAATCGCCCTTTCGTGTTACGGAATAAAAGCTTAACCGCTCCGTATACTTGATTGGTGTCAGTGTTGCCTGTGCTTACTAGGACATTTCAAACCACATCTATCGAACAGCACTTAATACTATCTACTTCTTATAATATCTTTTGACCTCCGAAATATTCAATCTTCTTCAACCTGTCGATCTACGAGAATAAAGTTGAGAGAGGGCACCTTCAGTCGGGTTACGAGGGTCGGTCCAGCGTGGCTTCTCTCCCAACATAAATAAATATAAGTGGCGCCCGAACATTACTCTAGTTGGAGTTCCTGACGCTTGCGTGCCACTAGGCATTGTTGACTCTCGGCCACATCATCACATTTAATTTTTGAAAATCATCGATTCTCTTCAGTCTTCTCTTCAAAAAAATCTTCTTCTTTTTGTACTTACATTGGACAGATTCAAGAGTTAGTTAGGGATAACCCTCCAAAACTTAAAATTAATCTTTATTATTTATTAAACAAATAAATTAGATATGTCAGAAAAAAAATGCAAACCAAAAAACTTGGAAGTGAAGCACAGCTTCTGATAAGTCAAGAGTTTTGGACTATGCGATCCATCTCTGGCAGTGGTCGCTCTAGATCCATACGTGTAGAACAGCGTTCTGCAGTATTAGATCAAAATTAAAAATCAATTAGAAATGATTAGGGAGTTGAATGGATAAAAGTAAAGACGGGTTAGAAGAAGAAGTCACCAACTCTGACACCACCGTTGGTTTCAACTTCCGTAACGTTAAAAATTGTTTCCGACGGAAAACATTCCCCCCTCCCCCCGGGCATCTTAGATAGCCTTGATAATTAAACCTAAAAAGCAATGGAAACCAGGAATCTATGTTGAAAATCAGTCAGGTTTTGAACACAGAATTCCCAGCTCGAGGCAAGTTATATACCCTGGACTTGAACACCTACATTGCAAATGGCCAAAAATACCACTCTTTTATGATCGTGTTAGTATGATAAAACCTCCTGTAGGTTTCCCAATTTCAACACGATCCCAAAACCTTGTTCCTCATAATCCACGCTAGTTATTGAAACCCCAAAAATCATTTTCTTCAACCGTAACCCTTATTCCTAATTCCTAACCTTATTTCCTAATCCTGAACCTATTTTCAAAATCCTAAACTTTCTTCCCTACCTAAACTTCTGTGCTTAATTCCAGTTGTCTTCGTCATAATTCTTAGACCACCAGGTAAATTTACTTACCCAACCTTAAGTCTCTCTTGAAGAAAATCTCCACATGGGTAGAGGCCTTAGAGATTTCTTTATCCCAGATTAAAATAGAGGAGAATCTGATTTCTCGAGAAATATAATAGCGTTGCGTAACCAACCCCACCGAGAACAACTTCCCGTAAATCATTATCCGGAACACCAGATGTCTATTATTGACCCTCAGTCGTATTCTGGTTGATTTTCCAACACGACCAATGATGAACGTTTGGTATTCCGAAATCCCAATGAACCTTTCTATGTATATCAGGATCACCAAAGAACAGAGACTTTGGACATGGTCTGGAGGAGGCCATTGTAACTCCTTTAACACAGTTGCTCAAAGAACTTCTCAAAAACTTAAGTTGTGGACCCTGGAAAAATTTAAATATGAATCAGAAACGAAGATCTTTCAGTCTATTTGGTCTTGATTGGGCTTTATTGCAGCCTTCAGTTATCCCAATGCCCATCACAATGGTTGAGACTGCGTCATCTACACGTACTCTTTAATTTCGTTGAAAATCAAAAAATAAACCAGATACTTCTCTGTTACGATAATCTAGTATGTGGTATAAGAGATTGAGGAACGTAAGGGAAGAAAGACATATAGGATACAGAATATTCATTGCTGCTTCACCGTACCCAACGAGAGCCAAATAAAATGTGCCTTCAAGAAGTTGGAACGCCTGGCTAGTTCAAGCATAATCTGGGATACGATATGACGAGATCGATGATTCCCTTAGGAATAGCCTTTCCTGTGTGTTTTGCCCTCCATTTATTTTGGAAAAACATTGTCCGCAAGTATTATAAATTTGATGGAGTTGGGAGCGGCTACGTAGAGCTTCTATGGAGAATATTCGTGGAAAATTTGCCAGACTCTTTTGGACAGGTGGGAGCCGAATACTGCCTTTTCATAATTCCATGTCCCAATCCAACACCTCTTGGGATCCGACCATCCAATTATTCGCCCGAAAAGACTGACCGGGGAGGTTGATCTTGGAACGGTCATTGGAGTCAGTAGTGAACAAAGTCAAATATACCCTTCCTGGCGATGGAACTTTTGATGTTTCTACGGAAAAAAAAAGTCGAGCAATGAAAAAAACTAGTCATCAAAGTAAAAAACTAACCAGTCGCCCCTACCATCAGTCAACGTAGTCCTCCGGAAAGAAATAACTACAGTCGTTCTTTCCATAACACGGTTCGTAGTAGTTCACCCCGGAACGAGGACCGTTCCAGGGCTACTAATACTCGCAACGTTAACTCGAAAGGTTCGGTCCGGATTTCTTGAGGAGTCGAAAAGGTATCTCCTCTAGAATAGAAATAATACTAGAAGAGAAAGAAGAGGACAACAGAATGAACAGGATTGCTTATAGTTACCTTTTGGAGTCTGTAAAGCTCTAGACAGAACGGCATCTCAATAACCGATGTCGGCATAGAATATCCCCTCCCTTCATCTCCATATAATAACCGAAAAAAGTTAGTATGTCCCTTTTGTAGAGGTCCTTACGCGGGAATAGGTGTACTAAACGCACCCCTCCCAGATCCAGTTAATCCTGATTGAACTCTCCTAAAGAATCCTTCTAAGAGCTGTAAAGAGTATATCGAGATCATCTTTTCTCCCTGAAGCCCCAGAAAATGTAATAATGGCTAAACCAACTAAGAAGCCGCTTCCCCAACGCCTATTTTTGGATCCCTGTGAGTACTGCAATGTATCTCATTATGAGGGTCGGTGCAAAGGGGGGTTTGCTGAATCTCACCAGGAAAAACAGTTAAACGAATAGTCCCCGCAGATTTGAGTCACTCTGTGGAAAAGGACATTGTAAATGACTCTGCGAAAAACCTAGATGACCTTTCTTTTAAACATGATGGAAAGAATCACATGAATAAAGTTTTGTATCCCCTTTGTTCCTATGCTAGTGAGGACATGGTCGTCGCTATTAACTTGTGTCAGGCTGATATAGACCCATTGGTCGTCTGTGTCAAGTTGGATGGATCATGAATGCTCCCATTTATGATTGCCTTGTAGATAGTGCCGGGCCGGAAGTAAAAAACTTTTAATAACGTTCATATATTAAACAAACTTTGGGAAAGGTCCAAAGAGCTTTAAATTCCCAAGACATAGGAGTGAAGGCTATTTGTGGTTTCGGAAACAAAGAAAGGATTCCCATTGGTCATTAATGGTAAACCTAAATCCTGAGGTTAAACAATGGGTTTTGAAACTCATCCTTCAGCCTTTTTATTTTAGTTCCAACAGGGGAAACCTGTAGACTAACCCGATTGATAACTGGTACTGTGCTCTGGGATAACCACCTATGACCGACATGTCCCGGAAGGCAACTGAAATTCATCTCTCCAAAACGGGGGGAATAAAAAATTGACGTGGTAGCCGAGGACATTTCAACTTGTATCCCGGGGTCCCAATTGGAAGTCTTCCACCAGTAACAGGTTGAAAAACATATCTGTAGTTAATACTAATATTAAAACAATACAGATGTCATTATACGACCAGAAAAATGATCGTACCCTTCGATACTTATATTGAAGGGCTTTAAGAAAAATGTTAATATAATTTTTTTTTTGTGCAACCAAGACCCAAACCAACCAAATTTTCGAATGGTGATTTTCTTGAAAATGAACATTTGTATTACAGAACTACGTCTGGGGATCTGTTATATGCGATTTCTTTGGACTTACTAATGCACATAGTTTTGGGCCTCCATGTATCCTGTGCCCACATAGGTCGGAACAAGCTGTTTCAGGTAGTATATAAGCATTTTTTGGCATCCTAGGTCAACCAGGGTAATTTTTCAGATCTTAGTCGGTGTTGCCCCTGTTTGCCAGATGGCAAGGGAAAGAACTTTTCTTTGCAGATATTACTGCCACAATTTTTTTACAATCACCTGGGGCCAACTATTCCCTTGTCGATTATGCTTGCCATGGATTTGATTTCAATTCCCTAAAACTTTTAAGGGAATAAATACCTGCCATGATCTTTTAGTTGAACATTGTATGTTCTAAAATGGGTGGTCCTGTATCACCCATTCGCCGACAAGTTCCAGCTTGACGATCTCCCGGGAAAACGGAACACCAAGTTCTCCCTTTCGCTTTCCTAAAGTCCCAAATCGTATATTAACTTTGAGAATGAACTGAATTTGATTCCCAGGTATATCAACAGTTTTAAAAAAAAAACACAACAATAAGCATCTGAGAACTAATCCCCCTTCATCCCTCCGAGTAACCCGGTCCTCTTGTCTCAGAGCGATTTTAACCGGGAGCTTTAATTCAAACTACTGAAAATGTTTAGGTCTGGGAAACAACCGCCGTACTTGGGATTGAAAAGAATGCTTCCTCTATATTAATGTATAAGTAATAATGCTCAATCAGTAGTCAATGGACAATGCTCCCCCATCATCGGCATTGTTTATACAAAGTCCCCATCATTCCAAGTGCCATACTTTCCCAATGATTGAAAAGAGGGCAGTGATGCAACTTTACCCTTTCAAGTTGGTTCAAAAAATTAGCATCGTAAATTACGAACTGGGACCAAGTACTGCCTCTTAAATTTTATCAATAAGTGGGAGGGCCGTTTACTGTTGTAAGACGAAACCCGAATAAAGTGGCCCGTATGTCATACAAAAGAAATACAATCCCCCCCAGTAGATACTCAAAACAAGTCCAATTTTCCTATAAGGAGGAATTTGAGATTCCTGTGTATTACGAAAATACCTGACTCGAAATAAAGAAATTAGTGATGCATTTTTCTCGACGAGGAAAAAGTTTGTGGGATGGGAGATGATGAAAATCCTCCTGAATCCGGCGATCTTGAGTCTGAGACTGATTCAACTAATTCTTATGAGTCAGAGTCCATCGCTGATACCTCCTGTGTTCCACTAATAGCGATTGATTTTTCAGAGGTGAAGCTGATTTTGAGGGATTCTTAACTTTTAGGCCTATCTCTGTTAAGTGACTATATTCAATTGCCAAATTTAACTCCTGTAATAGAACCATCTTGGGATCAAAGGGAAAACTTTAACATTAGTATGGAGGAGTTAGATCCTCGGTTGTCTTCAACATACTTACAATCTTCAGGTCACAAAGGGGTTAAAATTGTTGCTGCCTCCTCTCGTAATTCCTATTTCACCTATCCATTCTTCGGACGAATCTAATTCTAACCATTCTAGTTTACCTGAGATAAGATTCCGATTCTAGTTTATCCGAGACCAGCATTTAAAAATTTCTTAAACAGGTTCCTTGAGGAGCCAGGGTAGTACCCTGGAAGGTAAACCATGAACGAGATACGTTACCCTCATGTTTTAGATTATATTTATTATTCTCGATGGATACCCTAGTAAATTTCAAATACCTCTATCCTTTTTCCCGTGTAAGGCTTACTATTAATAAAGGAGATCTTATAGTTTCACAAGCAACAGCAGTGGAAAGTACTAAATTCTTGGAACATCTTGGGGGGTTGAAATTTAACGATCCCCCGTTCCTCCTTTTTTATGAGTAGAAACCTAACTATTCCCCCTCAGTTCTCTTCTGATGACCTATTGGAAGCTGGTCATGAGAGAAATTGTTGTGGGTGATTTGCCGGTCGATGGGTCAAACCTTTTTACCCTAAATAGTTCTTCCAGCTCTCAAAAAAACTGAATTTTTTGGTTTCAGCCCGCAAAATAGTAATTCTTTCAATATGTTCCCGTCGGCTGAGAAGGTATCTTCACCTTCCTCGGGAAACTAGAATTCTCCCTTTTCAAATAGTGGAGATTGGTGATACCACTAAAGTCCAGTCTTTGGATTAATAGTAATTTGACTTTTTGGGTTCCCACATAGATGATGAATCTTGGAGGAAAATGCCAATTGCCTGTTCCTCCCCGTACTAGAAGGTAGAGGATTGGTTTCCAATTTCCCGAATGTAATGTTACCCCAGGATATGTCCGTCACAGGGAGACGTACGTTCTTTTATAACCTCTCATGATTATAATTGGACCAATTGAATCTATTCCCTGAGATGAAATATAAATAAACCCAGAGAATTTGTTGGGCTTTGTTTCATCTGTTTAAAAAATCATTGCATTTATAAAAAGTTCTGTTTGTCACTACTGATTTGAAAGAAAAAAGTAAGATAATGAGGGCAAAATGACTTAAATCCTCAAACTTGAAAGAAACCAGAGATAAGTTATTCTCCTATCCCTTTATTTACATCTCCTTCATATACTTCTTTCTAATAATTTTATTTAAAACTAATTAAAAACATTTTTCTAATGAAAGTGGTCTTGGATGATGTTTAATTAGGGGTAAATGTTCTGATTCGGTTTCAAAAATTTCGAAAAGGTTAACGAGACGAATATCCGCGCCTAAGAGAAAATGGTTCTTGCCTAAAAAGTGATCTATTGTGTGTATGTTCTCTTCGTGTATTGAGTAGCAGGACTTAAATGGTTTAAAAAAATTTTACAAATTTATATAAAGAAAGTCTGGTGTGATTGCATTACCCAAAAATAAAAAATCAAAAAGCGTTTATACCGTGGGTGTATATTTATACCGTATAAAATTAGAAATTTATAACAAATATACTTATGGATATAGATTTCATGGAAAACCACCTTGGGGCCCTTTGAAATTAATATATTATATAGATAATATAATATATATAGTAATATATATATAATATATATATATATAATAAATATATATATAACATAGTAATATATATTATTATATATATTATATATTATATATTATTTGTAATGGGCCTGGCTGCCATTGCATTCTTTTTTTTCCCCCTTTCCAGGTGATGGGCCCATCTCAAGTCGGCAGATGGTCGAAGAGCGACGATGGTGGATGCGAACCAAGCAGTGGAAGGTGCAGGGGAGAGAACTTTTGGGTGGTGTGAGCAAAACTCAATTAGCCGAAAAGCTAAGTAGACGGGCTATGTGTATTTTGATATATATGTATATATACATATATATGTTAAAATATGCATGCCCACATTTTGGTTGTAGATATTTTTTATTTCCCTTCCATTCCAGATAGGTAACAGTTTTAGAACACCTTTTTAAACCCGTGGTTGGAAGGACGTTTGGCCGCACTTCCGCTCCCAACGCGTTAAATAGTCGCCCAAAGGGCGACTCCCTTACTTGCATCTGACGTTGTTAGTTTCAAGCTCATGATTTAACATACTCGCAGATCATCACCGCGCCTACCGCTCTCTCTCTTTCTCACTCTTACTCTCGCTCTCCCTCACCACACCCCAGCTCCTCACATCAATCTTCCTCTAATAATCATTGTTTTATTTCTCACTCTCTCACCTTCTTCCGTAGATGATAATCTTGCGTTTCTGCAGGGTGGATCAAAGTCTGTTGATCAGACCGAGATCTGCGCTTTTTTGACGTTTATTTAAAATCTGGGCTTCGAGCCGCCATTTCGGGACAAGACTTGGAATTTTAACTTAGCAGAAACCCAGAACGCAACCTCAGGTTGCCGGTGGATTCCCATCTTTTTCGAATAAGACACCACGTTGACTTAATAGGGCCGATTGCAGGGGCGCGGGTGTTCTTACCACCTCGAAATAATACAACAGAGTGGCTATTGTACCATATTTCTGCTGTTCCAATACTGTCCAGGGTTGCCCCACCAAAAACGGCTATAAGCCTGTCCCACCCCAAGTTACGTAATCCTCTAAAATTCTAATAATGGTGATTAATTTGATTAAAAGAAATGGAACTGGCATGGCCTATTCTGGTTGAAGAGTACGATAAATTAAGTTCGATTTGCCCATTCTTGGCTTATACTTACATTTAAGCAAACAATGTTTTTAATTATTTTTTGTTTTTATTTATGCAAGAATTTTTTGAAAACTTTAATTATATTTTCTTAGTATTTTTTTTTTTTACTTTGTAATAATATACTATGATTAATATTTAAGTTCTATAATTGTTTATTATTATTTATTATTATATATTATTTATATATATATATATATAATGTATATTTGCTCGGCTAACTAATATCCGTTTGTCATCTTCGCTGAGAATACGTTTTTTATTTTAGATGTGTTACGCTTTTTGACGCTATTATTGTACTTCTGCGATCCCGTCCGGCGTTGATCTAAGACTCCCGTTGTATATGTATGTGATCTCACAGACACAGCATTAACAGATGTCTTTGCACCTCTGAGGGTCTGATTTATAATAATCGTATCGAATTGGACTATCAGCACGAAGATTTGTTTATATTTAATTAGTTTATTAATATTACTTAATTCAATTTTTCATTACCTTTTTTATTAGTCAACTCCGATTGGCCCTCTGATCTGATAGGCTGTACTATTGCCGGATCGTTGATTTCATAATTCATTATGTTTATATATTATTTTTTATATTTAATTAAACTATTTATAAAGGCACCTAATAATATATTTTTTATTATATATTATATGAACTCAAATTTACTTTTTATTTTATTTAATGATAGATAGTCTCCTTAGTAACACATAGAGTATCCAGTGTACTTTCTATATGCAAGAAAGTTTTTTGCGCAACGGCTGGGGTTGGCGCCTCTTGCTTATCACGCGATCATGGTTTTGCGTGTCCTATTAGCTTTCTTGCGCTTTAGGTTTCTTTTGCTCTTTTTCCGACTGTGTTTGGCAGGGGCTTGCCCCCTTCCCGCCCCGTTAACATATTAAATGGCGACCTTGCCAGGGGGATTTTAAACTCTGTTACTATTGGAGACTCTTATTGATTTTACATCCCCAAGCTTAAATATATTTCAGTATGTCTGAGAATGCAGAGGAATGCAAGTGGTATGGGATTGGAGAAATTTATTTGGAGGGGGAAAACTTTTTCTGGGAGGTAACCTTCCCAATGACATTCTGGGGGGATGGCCACGGGGTGTTCAGTAGATAGGGATCCAATAGAGGTAGAAGAAAGAAATTTGATTTTGGAGCAGTTGAAACGATTGACAGACGCCTGGGATGAAAACCACAGAGTCTTCTCTATTTGAATGAAAGAGAAATGCTAGAGAGGCGAGGTATGGCTGACAAGAGCTATATAGTAAGCAAACAAGAACTGATTAAGCTACATCATGTATGACTATACTATATATATTAGGTAGTGATGAATAGTTTTCGATTCCCGTTATATTTAAACTATGACATATTATTTGAGTAGTACTCAGTTTGTCCTAGACGGAATAGCTTGATAATTGACGCCTGATATAGGAGTTAGCTATCGGTAGGTAGGTATATGTTCGGAGGAGTAAGGTAAAGATAATCTACATTTCATATACCTAGAGTAAGCTATTGTGCTGGTCGTAGATGGATATAAGAGTATATATATATATATATATTGAGATATAAATATATATTAATGAATACTATGTAGTTAATATATATATATGGAATCAACAAGGTAATAGCTTACTATATGTTCCTATAAGCAGCTAACTCATATATATATACTATATCGCCTTACGTATCTAATCATGTAGGACTATAACGACAATTTATATATACTGCATGCCAAAATTGTCCACAGTATTCCATTATGATTCGATATATTGGTTATAGGTAGTGTATTACCATCATACTAATGCATAGGGTGTGTATGTACAACAGTTAGAATAGACCGTGTAAACTCACCTTTACGGAGGCTATGACATTAATATGTTGACAATGAATTCTACCATAGATCTAGGTACGACTGCTTTACGCCAGTTTGGCTATATTGCGGTATCACTATATAGTGAGCTAGTGATATTTCTAGTTATGAGGTTATATA
>JABUQX010060900.1:72500-75000 GCA_015478945.1 Trachelipus rathkii | reverse complement strand
ATCAATTTTTCCCTTTTCCAAAAATTCAAATAGTTTGAAAAAGTAAAATATTGAGATATTTTTTATACTTTTCCGATCAATATCACATTTTCAGGGCTTATATAGTCTGGCAAGATGCATCTTTTTTACTTAGATAATTTTTCTGTATACTCAAAAGAAAATTTTTAATAAATTTTCCCAATTATTTTTTTTGAAAAGGTGTTCCAAGAACAAATCCAAAACTAATGCATATACAAAGAAATTATCTGAGTAAAAAATGTGCATCTTTTTTGACTACATATGCCCTGAAAATTTCATTCACTTCGCCTAACAGGAAAACAATTATTGAATTTTTTCTTTCTAAAATAAAAAAAAAGTGGGTTTGGAAATTGGAACAACACTGAGCACAAAACTCAAATTCGAAAATGTAATACGTATTTATTGTATTTAATGGACCCATCTATGCATATTTCAAGTTTGAAGTCATTTCGAAAAAATTCTGGAAGAGTTGATACGAAAAATGTCAAAAACATGGGTTTTGAAAAATTTAAAATTCTGAAAGAATGACTACAGACACAGCAAAACACAATAAAACAACGTTTTATTGGGCAAATGAAGCTACAGTTTGGTGTTTATGGGGTCAAAATCGGCTAATAATTCCGAATTTTATGTTCATTTTTAGGGGGTGAAAATTGGAAGTAGCACGAGCCATATATTGGATCTTCCCCTTCATGAAAGGAGTTTTTCTTGCCTAAATCGTATAAAGACATCCCTCCCAAGCACGATGAGTCAGGGCAGACTGGCAAATTTGGCCTTAACTTTCCATAAAAACAGAAATTATATATATATATATATTATATATATTATATATATATATATTAAATATATATATAATATATATATATATATATATATATATAATATATAAATATATAATTTTTATATTATATATTATATATATATATATATATATATATAAAGGAGCACCAAAATAGTCTGAACATCCCAACCGTAAAACTTTATTCAACGTTTCGGAAGCAAGCTGTTCCCATCCTCAGGATACAAAACTATAATAAAATTTCGATTATGATTTGGGGTTACTATGAAACATCAAATTTATTATAACTGTTTTATTATTATTTTGAATGCCATGTTTTTATTAATTTATCTTTCCATTTTTATTTTATGTTTTATTTTTATTTTATTTTTGAGTTTAGTTTTTGTTTCATTCTGAATTTTATTGTTCACCATTCATCCCAATATTTTGTTATTTGCATCCCATGTATATAATGTCAATTTTAGTAAATTTTCCTTTACATTAGTTTGCGCTGTCTAGTTTGTGTTTTCACAACTTTGGTTATTATCATTATTATTAAATTATTATATTATTATTATTATTATTATTATTATTATTATTATTATTATTATTATTATTATTATTATTTATTATTATTATTATTACTATTAATTTTATTATTATTATTATTATTATTACTGTAATTTTGCTTCGATTTTATTGTTATTTATATGTTTTATTATAGTTTTGTATCCTGAGGATGGGAACAGCTTGTTTCCGAAACGTTGAATAAAGTTTTACGGTTGGGATGTTCAGACTATTGGTGCTCCTTTTTATTATTAAATGTCGTTTCCCAAAAAATAGAAGCCGGAACGAAATATTAAGACGAAGATATGGCCAAGCTTCCATACAGTCCATCCGAAAACTGGAGAACTTGTACAACCGATCGGAGAAGCTCAAGTTGGATTTACTATTCCTCAACACATGCAAGGCTTACCAGGTTATCCCCAAATTTATAAGGTTTAAACTATTCACTAAAAGATTATATAATAGCAACCTATACAAAGGGTTTCAATTTAAGTTACTTAATAATGAGATATCCTTTAAAAAGAGATCGTTAATCTCGACCAATAAACAATACCAACTTTGTCTTTTAGAGGTAAAGAATTTGCTTTCTTATATAGACTTTTTATATATTACTAACAAATTAGCGGTTCATTCTTCCAAAATTGTAAATGACCATAAATTGAGACACGAGAGGAAATTAAAGTCTCTTAACTTGAACCTGATTAACACTAATCCTGATAATTTAATTTTTAATTACTCCTCTAAAATACTATCATTAGATGAGAAAAGAATTCTAAGTTTGGGTCTTAACTTTTGTTTACCGCGTTTTCGCATTGATTATTTAAAATACTTGCAATCTTTCGAAAAACTAATTTATATACTTAAACCTTTTGATATTTACAAAGCCGATTTTAAATTAGTCACCCATAAAATAAAACAAATTGCTTTCAACTACTATTATAAGTTTAAACCTTCAAAAGTTTTTTCCTTTTTGATTTCTAAAAAAGATTTTTTCATTTTAAAATCCCTTCAATCTGATCATTCTTTAATTTTTTGCAAACCTGATAAAGGCCTTGGAACAGTTATTTTAAATAGGTCTGACTATATTGACAAAGTAACTAATATTCTCTCTGATACTTCAAAATTTAAACTGTTGAA
>JABUQX010060900.1:40000-62500 GCA_015478945.1 Trachelipus rathkii | reverse complement strand
TATATCTACAGTAACTGAGTTATTTAAATTACCATCCAAATTAATATTATAGGGTATATTTATTAAATATTTTTATAATATATATATATATATATATAGTATATTCAGATATAAGTATTACATGATCTTTATGTACAGGTGTTTCAAGATTAATTACGACAAATTTGATAGTGAGTAGGATAGTTACGGGATAGATGAACTTTTTTAGTTGAATGAACATTCTCCCTCAAGGCGCCCCCAGAGGGGGGTTAGGCAACATTCGGAAAAACGTGGCAACCGAATGTGTACGATCCATGTGCTAGAGGTCCTATAACGCATTGAGAAATAGTTCTAAACGGTACCTGTTGTTTCGTTAGAAGAGCAAGAACAGTGTTGTCTATATAACATAACTACTAGCCAACTCTGATTTTAAAATAGAATCAGTTGGCCGATGTGTCTATGTGTAGGCGCAGGAATGGACATGGGGGCCCGTTCGCAGTCTACAGTTGGAACGGCCACCCAACAGACAGAACACCCTCACCAATACAACGTTTTGTGTCCGTTCGTACGACGCCCTGCAAATAGACTGGCACCCTCCCGTATTGGCAACGTCGGAAGGTGTTGGCATCGTTACTGTGGACTTCGCTCGTCTAGAGTATGCATTCGTCGAATGATGTTTATCAACAACCGGTCTCCAGCAGGCGTAGTGTGGCGCATGCTATGCACGTAAGTGACACCACAGTTTGGAGAATTCGTGCGGGAGTTAAAGCCTCCATTTCGCCCACCACACTGTGCTAGGGTACTAAGCTAATTGGACCTGCCGACTATTGCCCAAGTCTGGACTTTGTACCGAGTGGTTTTCCGGTTATTCTTTATAGATGCTGCCTTATTTCAAATACGTCTTCTTCACAGATGAGGGCGCTCTTTACACGAGGACGGCTTATTGTCAACTGCCAGGAATAACCAGGGTAATGGTACTACGAGAACCATACTAATGCTATAGGACGTACTTGTCACCAACAACCGATGTTTCTCCCTCTCAACATCTGCGCCAGGTATTGTTTGCGCCCAACACCCTTTTAGGTTCCGTCCTTCTCCTCTCAAAGGCTACAAGGTGCGGATCTTTACCTACACTTCCTGCAGGCGAGTTGCCAGGAACCAGCTCGGCGGTTCTATGTTCCGGTGGCCGTGACGACCGCAGTATATGGTTCCAGTATGAAGGGGCCTCCCACAATTCTGGGTCCAATTTCTCGCGGCACAGCTCACGTCGACTTTCGCGTTGCAAACAGATGGATAGGCGGGGAGGACCCGTTGCCTGGACCACCGTCCGGTTAGCCGGATCTGACGCCCTTGAATTCTACCCTATGGGCGGGCACGTAGAGGGTATCGTTGTATGCGACGCCCATAGTTCTAATTACAGTGATCTACCTTCACAGAAGAACAGGATGCCTTCAACCTCATCAACAGGACCCACGCGTGCTCGACAGAGTTGCTGTATCGTTGCTACGTCGATATCAGGCCTGTGTCGCCCGCAAAGAAGGCCGACACTTTAAACATACATTGTAACCGCATCAAATAATAAATACGCATGCCTGTACACGTGTTTCATTGCCGTTTTGCGCTACATCGGTGCTACATTGTTAGCTGCGACACTCGTATACAACAGATGCAAGAAAATACAAACAACTAACTATAAGGCGGACGCATCGGGGGAGAATAATAGAAGAAATTACAAGTTTAAAAAAAATGAATAAGTAAATGACCGTAAAACAACATGATACCTAAACTCCATATCAATTTATCGCCGGCTAAGGTATATGGAAAACACCCGCCCCCAAATACTACTATAGCCAATATAATAGCCTTAAACCAAGCTAATAACAATCAAATACATAAATATAATAAACTCAATAACTAACTACTCACTAAGCTAATATAATACCACCCCTACAAAAATAATCAAATAATTAATAATCAAACTAATTAAAGTAAAATAAACATACAACTATAAAAAAAAATCCTCACTATATTAAATATTATATTGGTTTGATGATTAACGAAACCGCAGATATGTCTGGAGGGCTTCAACCAATAACAGCTCATGCTTTTACTACAAAATGAAGGAACCCCTGATACCCACCCTCATCACTATTTTATTCTTCATTCAAAATATATTCTTCTCTGTTGACTTATTCTTCCTTCAATAATCGTCCATGGGTAGAGATCAAATATAGCTCCGAACTTCCATGTGCGAACTTGGAAACCTGTTTTCAGTCTTTTTCTTCGAGTCGATATCACGGAAGAATCTTGAAGCACCTTATCCTGGCCCTTACAAGGTGTTCTTTATACTGATTGATCGATGCTACTAAAGATACGCCTGTCACTGCATGGACGGAAAATGATGTTCGTTACCTTACGGTTAAGAGTAGTTGTACAGAGACATACAAAACCGTTAAACTTCCACTCATCTGACTAAACAAAACCTCAACACAGTTGTTTCCATATACAAAAATACGATTAGACAAATTAGCACACATCCCACTCTGACCTTCGCAGATGGTTTACCTAATGTTCGGTGTGTTCATTCGCCTTCACCATTTGGTTTCCTCAGACCCGAATAGATGATTAGCCTTCACAGATCAAGTTCCTCAATTGGATGGATGAATTTTCGCCTTTCACAAAACATGTTACATACCATCTGCTTGAAAAAAAGAACAAGTTTTAATGTCTAGGCGTAATCCAGTATCGTAGGGTGCCAATTTTAAATGTTAAATTGCAATGAATTTTATACTTCATGTGCCTGCCGAAGTGTATGTAGCTATTGTCAAAACCAATTGTTTAAAAATGGTTATTTCATTTATCTAAAATATATGAAAGTTAGAATGATTTTTGTTAAAGTGTTAAATAGTTGAGATTTAACTAGATGCGTTTTCGTCAAAGATAAAGAGAATTGATATGAAACGCTGAATTCTGAATTTCACGCTCGAGAACTATTTTGATCAATATTGAGTTTGGGACACAAAAATATATTTGACTAACTAGTGTTTATCTAAGTTTATTTTTTTTAATAATAATTCATGTTATACAATGTCTATGATATCAATAATATGTTCATTAAAGTTTACCTTACAAAACATTATAGCAAAAGAAAAAAGAAAAAAAAAAAATAAAAAAAGACTTTTTTATTTGTATATTAAATTATATTAAAATAGTATTAAGATTATATGGTTATATACTTTTTTAGGGCGCGTTTTCTTTAGGATGTCGAACTTTTCAAAATAATGTTTATATTTCGATTGCCAAAAATAAAAGATTCAGCTCAATCCCAGAAGACAAAAAAAATCAAATTTATATGTTAAAAACTTTTCTTCTATAGAAATTAATTTCTAAAGAGGACTAATCTTTGTTTATTTAATATTAATAAGTATCAATGTTTAATAATAACTTAACACAAACAATACTTGTATCAAAATATGTTCTCCGTGAACATTCAGAATTCACTATTCATTAAATCTCTCTTAGTTTTTACCGAAAACGCAATATCGAGGTTTCACTTCACATTTAACACTTATAACAATAAAGTGGCATTTCAACTTCATTATTTGTAGATAATAAAATAAATTTTAAAGCAATTGTTTATTGACAATGCTACATTACATCTTCGGAGTCACCATAAGTGTAAATGCATATGCAATTTAACATTAAAATGCGACCCTAACGTGTTACTGGATTACTGCTAGAATTTAAAACTATGTTCTTTTTTTTCAGCACGCAATGATGTATACTGTTTGTGAATGGCTGATATTTATCATCCAAATTGAGGAACCTATTGGTAGAAGGCTTAATCCATCATACGGGCTGAGCGAGACACATATTGAAGGCGAATGAACACTCCGAATTAGGATAACATCTGCGAAGGCGAATCAACACCGATTAAAAGGAAACAACTTCGTGAAGTCGAAGGAAAGTACGGAGCATTTCAACAGACGAACATACCGAAACGACATCATTCGTCCATCAGAAGTGCGATATCTTCTCGCATAGCATGGCGATCAATCAGTTAAAGAACCTTGTAAGGCCAGGAATAAATGGTGCTTCAAGATTCTTACCCGTGATACTCGACTCGAAGAAAAGACACTATGAAAAACAGGTTTCCAAGTTTCGAATCAGAACTGTCGGAAGCTAGCATCGTTGATTTCTCATGGTTGTCGATTTTTGAAACGGCAAAGAATAAGTCACTATGAGAAGAATATTATTACTTGAGATGAATGTAAAATAGTGATAGCTTGGTATTCAAGGTCCTTCATTTGTAGTAAACTATTATCACTATACTGAATACGATTTCTCTCCTTTCTTCTTAACGGAAAACCTAATATATGATAGTATATATATACTATATATATATATTACTATATATATATAATATATAATAATAATATATAATATATATATATTATATATGATATATATATTAATATATGATAGGGAGATTGTTTCAATACCTACGATAAATTGTATCATATGGTAGGTAAGGCATATTGTGTAGGTTCAAACTACTTTTCGTTAAGACGAACCATCTCCCCCGATTCCCCCATGAGGTCGGTGTATTCGCACTTCGGAATGAGTTGCGTCAGAACATGTAGTCCACATGCTAAGGCAAAAAGACGGCAATGAAACACGATGTACAGCATGTGGTGCGTAATTTAATTGATTGATGCGAGTTAAACCAACATGTATGTTTAAGTGTCGGCCTTACTTCGCGACACAGGCCTGATTTATCGAACGTAGCAACGACAAAGCACAACTCTGTCGCAGCACGCGATGAGGTGCACTTGGTTGATGAGTTGAAGGCATCCTGTATTCTGATTGTAGATGTAGATACAATCTGTAGCTTGTGACTATGGGCGTCGATACACGATACCCTTACTGCTGCCACCCAATAGAGTAGAATGTCAAGGGGCGTCATGATACCGGGAGGTAACCGCGCGTGGCCAGGGCAACGGGTACCCCCCGGCACTATCCATTGTTCGCTGAACACGTCCGAAGTCGACCGTGAGCTGCTGACCCGAGAATTGTAGCCAGAAATAGTTGGAGGCCCTTCGTGCATGAACTGGAACCATATATGCGAGTCGCACGGCCGCGACATAGAAACCCCGAGCTTGGATCCTGCCAACGTCGCCTCTGCAGACGAGCTGTAGTGTTAGACCGCCACCTGTTAGTACCTTTGAGGCGAAGAAGGGAACGGGGAAACCATTTTTTTAAAAAAAAGGGGGTTTTTATATTGTTAGGCCCATAACAACATTTACCTTAACATGCCCCAGATGTTGACGTGAGAACTGTGTTGGTGATCTAACGTACGTCTAATATAGGCATGATGCGTTCTTGCGTTACAGTTCCCATACCTGCGTATATTCACATGGAGTTGAAATAGCCGATATCCCGTGTAAGAGCGCCTACAACTGTGAAGAAAGACGTATTGGAATAAGGACAGATCCTATAAGATATTTACCGGAGCAAACCACCGTAACATAAGTCCCAGACTTTGGTGCATAGTCTTTGCACGGTCCCAAGCTTGCTACCCAGCACAGGTTGGTGCGAATGGAGCCTCTACTCCCGCAACGATTCTCCCACATGTGGGATGTTGGCTTTAAGTTGCATAGGCATATGCGCCACACACTGCGCGTGCCGTAGAGGAACCGGTATTGTTGAATAAAAACATCTCGACGAAATGGCATCCTCTACGTAAGCGGAAAGTCCGCCACAGTACGAATTAGCCAACACCCGAGTTTGCCATAACGGAGTGGTTGCCATGTCTTTTGCCAGGCAGCGACGTACGACGGACACAAAAACGATATGATATGGTGAGGGTGTTTTCTGTTGAGGTGACCGTATAACCACGTTAGATGCGCGGAGCTCGCCCTATGGTTACCATGTTCCTGCTCACCATAACAATCACCATGCTCTGCCTGGCTTATGGAGTTCACCGTGTGCCTGTAACGCTTATGGTTTCATTATCTAGCAACAGTGCACTGCACTATAAACGTAAACAACGGGGCACCGTGTAACTGCTACCACGCGATGTATAGGATCCTCTTAACACATACGGTACCACATGTAGGTTTGCGCGTAGACGTTTTTCCAGAATGCTGCCTACCCGCCCCTGGAAGGAGGGGCCTGAGAGAGAAGATATGTTCATTCACTAAAAAGTTTCCGATCCACGCTTAACCTAGCTCACCTAAATCAATTTGTCCGGTGTAAAGAACTTGTTTTCTTTCTGTACATAAAATAATATATAAAATACAATATTTATCTAAAAATACTTACAATGGCTAGCAGAAATATAGATATATATTATAATATATATAGTATATATATACTATATATATAGTATAATATATATAATAATATAAATATAATCAGTAAATATATATATATATAGTATATATATATAATATAGTATAGTAATATATATATACTATATATATTATATATATATATGTATATATAATAACATATAATATATATATTAATATTATATATATATTATAATGCCAATTATTATATATTATCATATATATATATAGAATATAATATATATATAATATATATTATTATATATATATATATATATAAGTATAATATAACTATATATATATATATATAATATATATATATATATTATATATTGTAAGAAATATAATTCACATTAGCGTTTGTAGCATAATTACTATCGAGATTATGAGTACTATAACTACAAAAAATTATAATATATAAGTAATATTTAATAATATATACATATACTATATATATATAATATATATAATATATATATATATAATAACTACTAATATATAACGTTACAGTCACGGTTATTTTGTCCCTCCATTGTAGTGTATGTAGCTATCAAATATTATACGGATGGTGATTCACTTCTTCAGGTAAACTCATCCATATACAGTAGCAGTGGCACAAGTGGACGTTGACAATTGACTATTAGAGGCAATTACGTATTAGTCGTTCTCTCTATCTTTTGTAATCAGAGCCTGAAGAGAACAAAATGGAAGTTTCATCTGAAGACTGTTTAATATTGCTGCAGTCACTTTCCGTTAGAGAGAGTAATTAGTATATAGGTGTTGAACCGCGTAATAACCATCGTTAAGCTGATGGCTGGTAGGTCCTGCCTGGTCATTCATCTGTGTGAACGAATGTTCTTTGCCTCCACGAAGCGCTAGGCCGCTGGAGGGTGAGTGTCATTGGTGGTGGACATCTTGAACTTAAATATATTACGTGAGCCGACTTGAATACAGCCATGTTGAAACTGTGAGGCTCATAAGCCTGCTGACAATGAACAGTAGCTGAAATGGATCTGATGATAACACAGTCTTCGCTGTCGTGAATGATGATTTGAAGGTAATTCGTTATCCTTAAAATTCGGAATAAAGAGAAGGACGAAAATTAGTCACAGATGTAAACTAAGAGTTCCATAGAACGAGGGATTAACGGTGTGAACTGGTTTAAACTTCAGCGTTTTTAAGCCTGAGTTACTAACATAAAAACAGCAAGAGACTTAAATTTTTCTTCATTTGATAATATAAAAATTTGACTTGCTGATACTCTCGCTGAACTATGTTGCTCCGTTTCTTGTCCATTTTCCATTCCCAGGGTAGAGACCAGTTTATGGTAGGAAGTAGTTCGTACTGCATCGTCTGTCATCTTGAATCTTCCCTTTTCTGTGACGAACTCCTTCCTTGTAGGATTCTTAGACTTCCGAAGGCATTTCTTAAAAGGGTGATCCTCTTGAGAAGGTATCTTTATAAGAGAGTATTTTTCTTCTAAAGTCCAGAGAGGGTTGTTTCTTTACTGTTACTGGCGTTTCGAGCAGCGGCCTTGTGAGTAAGACGTGTTAGCATCTTTAGGAAGTCGGGGTCGGTCCACAGCTTCTGGTCGAGCAGATGTCTTTTGACCACGTTCTCTTACGTTCCTAAATAAAACTTCCGATTTACGTTAGGAAATCTAAAGATCAGCTATTCTTCTAATTGTTTTCGCCGTGGAAGTCGGCTTTTCACCACCAGGAAAGCTTTTATGTTACGCTTTGGTAATGACTGATACTAGGCAAACCAGCAAAATAAAGTCGCTTAGAAACTCTTTTTATAATGATTATCTCAGTTAATGGGCGCATAAATGAAACAACTTGATATTGATTGTTTGTTATATTTTTACTTAACGTATAGCTCTTTAATATTATCTATAAACAAGTCGATGATCTGTAAAGTTAGGTACATTAGTTATTGGCATGTATCAAATTTTTCTCGGCATGAACCCTTGATTGCAGCGAGTCTGCAAGGTTTTTAATTATCTTAACAAACGTAATTCATATCAACTTTATTTTAAAAAGACCTCTATCTGCAGATAGCCAAAAAAAATTGCGTTTTGCAAATATGTCTAAGAAATATACAGTATACCTTTGTAAATTTTACTTAGTTATTTAGCTTTAATTAAACAACTTATTTATTTAATAATTCTTATTATTATTAACACTGATTATTATTATTAAAAAAACCTAAAACAAAAAGTTAAAACAAAATAATTATTCTATTGTTTACGCAGGAACTTTTCCGAATCTTTATAAGTCAGCTTCTTGTCGATTCAATAGGTCAATACAACTGATTCGAATTCGCTTGACATAAATTTTGCCTAAGTAACAAAATGTTGGGCAAAATGCGTTAGAAAATTTCTGCTCAATAAAGTAAATTGTAAAACAACTAGGTAAGTTAAAATCCTATCATAATTATCCATTCTTATGCTCAAAGTTCATATTCAAGACACGTCACTGGCCCTCATTGATAAAACATTTATCGTAAAATATACAGCACCTACTATTGGGCTCATTCCTAATCTAGATAAGATAAAAATTATTCTATCACTTATGTTTCCATATATGTTAAATTAATTATCAAATTGATATGCAGGGTTTCACAATTATACTACAGAGAATACCGTCCTTACAAACACATTAATATTTAAAATTAAATACTTAATAAAAAAATCAAATCAAACAATTGCTTGATTCAAATCAAATTAGTCACCAATCTCATATATAAATAATATATAAATATTTGTCAACACTGCATAGAAAGCATAATTTGGTAAGGAATTGTTATATTTAATGTAATAACAAATAAAAAGCTTAGGGAATAATATAATAAATGAATACCAAATCTATAACCTTTGCTTGATTCAAATCAAATTAGCTTAATGGATTACAAACACAATTATTAAAATAAATATTTGAGAGAGTAGTTATATATATTAATTATTATTTTATTATAGTATTGATGTATTTGATAATCGCTGTTTAATAATATATTAAAGCTGTGTCGAAAGTAAGATCAATCATATGTTTTGAGAAGTTAAGGATTGAACAGTTCCTACGAATACGGTGTATCTGTATATCAAAGTTAGATTGAAATACAGATAAGAACCGAGAAATGGTATGTTGATCAATACTTTGTGTTGAGACCAATATTATTGAACGTAAAGCTAATTTGTGCACATAACAGTTATATAGTTATTAAGTGATAAAAACATTTATTTCAGGTGAGGCTTCTGATTTTGGATTTAAGTTAGTAAGCAATCAGTATTTAGCACGCACAAAATTGTATATAGATTAATGCAAAAATACATACTTTGAGAGTGCACTAACAACCCGTCTCTGGATATCCTAAAATGCTATATACACTTCTAGATACAAATATAAAAAATTACGTTTCCATTCTGCAAACTCATATCGATACAGGCAACTTTTGCATACTAATCAAGGGACAATTGCAAAGAAACATAACAAGATGGAAATTCGGACATAAAGACACCAGTATATGGAAATGTAGAGGAGAAGACTGCTCCATGTCACGCTTATTTATCTATTCACATATCACAAGGAAAATACCAAGCTTAAATAGTTTAGATCAAGAAAATAATATTAAGAATGCCTAGAAAATGCAATGGTAAGGTCGGTCTGTACAATAAAGTAATTAATAATAATTAATGTCTATTAGTTGAAGAAGGAATAATATTTGCGATAAACTTACAAGTGTAACTCTATAGTTAATCTTAGAGTTTGATCCAAATACATAGAAATGTAATTGAATCTCAGAGCATATCTCAAACATTACATATCGGAGAGCGTACTGTGATAGCTTCACAACTTGCGACTGGAATGCAAAGCTTTATTTTAAATATTCATACCACTCCTGGGGTGAGTTGACTATTTTTGTCAAAACTGAATCATTTGTTATTCTATGAAATATTTGTATTAAATTATAATTGTTCTATATACTCATAATTAATTATCCATGATTCACAAGTAATACCGTTAATAATATATATACTATATATACCCTTAAAACAAAACGCTAAGGATATATTTTTGGGTGCATTGCAGATATAATAATTTTAATGTCTTATTGTAATAAGAAGTTGTAGGTATTAGGCGGCATATTTTTAATATTTACAAGGAGCATCTCTTAATCGTGAAGTTGGTAAACCTCAATTAATGAATATTAAATTACTAAAAACTTCACATATCGCAATCGCTGTAGCTGTGTGAAGCTGCTTATCTTGAGGTTTACTCTGGCGATGTTTGAAGCCAGTATAATGTGTATTGGCTTATATAAAGTATTTTTTATGTTGCGTGTGTATCTGGGTTGGAAATAAATTTGACTAGCATCTCTCACAAATATAGTTTAACAGAAGTGAGGATACACTCTAAGCCGCCATCAATGGTCTCACATATTTCTTCAGGCATTTCAACATATTAACATATACACAGTATAATAAAAAAAATGAACAGCAGAAAACAGAGAATAAATCAATACACTCCAAATGAGACTAATGAAAAAGGGATTCTTAATAAATAACACACTTTTACCCGATACTTGAGAATCATAAGTACTAATATATGAAGTTTAAAAATTAAAGCTGAACAGCTCAGTTGAGCCTACTTAACTATCTTCTCCCCTCTTCTACATAAGCAAATAAATACCCGGAAACAGTAAATTCTATACATGATCGTTTGAAGTCAATTAAACAGAATTATGACAATGACAATTAATTAGAAAAGAATTCATTTTACTGATAAGTGCAAACAAATATTTTCAGTAATTAACTGAAATCTTCCAATGAGAATCCGATAAAAAGAGTGATTTCATTTTGAGTTAATTATATTCAACCTATGAAGAATTAAAAAAGAAAAATAGATTCCGTTACTTACTTCAGTCAATGTTTTGAATCATAATTCGAGGATATTGTAATTTGTAAATCTATCTTGTATATTGTAATACTTTTTGTATATTTATATAATCAATAGATTAATTTTTATCTCTTTGGTAAATGTTACAAAATCTTTACTTATAATTCTCATAGAGATTCTACAAAAACTCATTGTTAAAAGAAATGACTCTTATTACGAATTTTGTAAAAGTTCATTAGGCTTAGATGTCAATCATGAAATTTAGATATTTTTGTTACTCAACATCTTCTGCACTCTATATAGAATGGATATATTTTGAAACGAAATCTAACAGCATTTTTAAATATATCAAACGTAATACAGTTTGACTGATAGATTTGAATAAATATCTAATCTGAATCCTAGATTTTGAAATAATGAGTATACTATTCATATTGACACTATGTATATAAAAAGTAAATATTATTTTAATATTACATTGGAAATAATACCTTAATTTGTAGTTACTTATATTTTTATTGACTATTTTTTGTTAATATGTAAACTAATATTCGTTCTTGCAGATCTCTTTAGACGCAATTCTTTATAACTATCGTTTCTTTTATTCAGTATTAATTCATTAAATGAATTAGTAATAACACTTCAATAACTAATTACCAATCCAATCAGCACACCACAAATAATTATATCAAGATTATTTTCTTGTACATTCCAGCAATAGCTACAAAAACTCAAATGCTTCAGAAAAGATATCTCAATGTACAAATGTATGTTGGATATAGGTTAACTTTTAATTTTAACAGTTTCCAAAAATGTAATCTATGATATTTAAGCTGTACAATATGAGGGATTAATCTGCTACTCTTCTTTGTTCACAGATCAATCTCCTCTGGTAAGTTACCATCTATAAAGTATTTGGATAGACTAATATAAACTATCATCCTCTATATATAAATCGCTCAATTGGATAATTTAATGATGTTATATAGATATTTTTAATTGTAATTTAACAATTTTTATTATAAATTTAACTATCAAAATAATATCATTCTTATTATATTATAAATTTATACTTAATATTATAATTTATATATTTATTTAATTTTATTTATTATATATTATATTATTTAATTTTTTATTTTTATATAAAAAATCTTTACGTTATAAATTCTTAGGTTTTTTAAAACTTTTAGTGGTTTCTTTACTTCTTTATTTATAATTTATTTAGTTATTATTTTTATATATTGTTTATTTACATATATTAATCTATTATTAATTTAAAATTTATTTATTATTATTTCCATCTAAATTCTGTACAGGCTCTCACTGGCTCTTGTAAGAACTAGTTGGGGATTTATGAGCTCTTCAAACATTAGTCACAGAAATATAATAATATAAGATATGTAAAAAGACATGAAAATATTTATTAGTAGTTAATATTAAATATTTTACCTTCCCCCCTAAAAATATAAAAAAAAACAAAAACTAATCTCATGCATCTATGATCCTTATAGCGTGCTCCACTCAGTTCCCATAATTAATGCTTTCAACATTGTTACATCGCGAGAAAACAAGTTTTATTATATTAATATCTCCCGATGCATAATCTTAACACCACGCTGGTGGCAAAATACTTTTCGTCAAAACGTCGAAGTCACTTCTCATATGCCACGCCTCCACGAACACCAGTGTCCAAAGGAAAAAGGCTTCCCTAGTAATTTTCGATACTGTTAAAAAAAATCAGATTGTATGCGTCTCTTCGTTTTGGTAGCGCACACAAGACACTACCAATCTCCATAACTATTGTGGCAGTCAAATCCTTTCCTTTTGGAGAGGCACTCACTTCTACAATATCCTTACTTCCTTCAGCAAGCATATAAGTTATATACTGATCAATCTGCAATCACTTTTCTTTGGGTCTTCCAAGCGTCGCTTCCAATACATCACACCTCAAGTTAATAAAAGTAAGGAGGGACCAGTTCAATCCTCAACTCAATTATATCCAATTGTACATCTCACATCCAATGACACCAAACATTTATAAATTCATAATCAAATATTAAAGAATTCGTATAATCAATATACTCTTCTGATTATACTACATTATAAATACAATCTATAAACTAAAACTGATTCAATAATACTTTCAAATATTAATTACAAAAATTAGAAATAATTATTTGTCATAAAAATATAATCTAATAGCTTATATAAGTAATCATTTCCACACTAATCAAGATATTAAACAAATAATAATAATAAATCACCATTATAGATATAAATTAACCATTAAAGCTTTCAACTAACAATAGATTATAACATAACAACTGCAAATAACATTAAAATATAATAAATAATCACATTCAAATTCTAGCCACTACACAGTATTTCATATACTATATTTGATACTATAACCATAATAATAAGCACTTTTAATTTGCTAACAGCTACAATTTCCACACACATCACTAACATTATCTTCAATAAAACTAAATCAATACATCAAAATCTCATAGTATTCAATATTTTCTCGAACATATACAATGTATTAAAATACATTGTCAAATTATGTAACACAAGATAACTTGCTCACAGTATGCCTAGCAACTTGCAACATGATTTAATCAACTGATCGGAATCATCCTCATCAAATATCACAATAATGGATGGGAGAGAGTAGAATTGGTTTAATATTCCTACCGCCCAGCCACGCGGCTGATTGCACCCGCGCGATGTATCGTATAATCCAAATGCTTATCTTACATATTGTAATATATGTGTAATATCCATTATCTATTATCGGTACTGGTATGGTAATTTGTCAAAAAGCACAATTATCTTTTCATAAGGAGCCTACTAACTGAAACACTTGTCTTCTCAAATTTTCTCAACTACTATCGAGTGTGCAAGATGATGTATCTATATATGTATATATGTGAAGGGAGATATTGAAAAGCAATGGGTACCATTTCGGGCAAACAATGGTCGTTAACAACAAGATATGTAGATCACTAAAGCAGTTCATAACTCTCCGTCTCTCTGTCCGCTCTTTTACTATAATATCCTTATATTTCACTCTACTCACTCTTACATCACATACACATAATATAGGGCTCGTTTAGAGATATTATCATTGAGCATTTTTCCGATTCACCTGCGTCATGAGAATACTTAAAAACTCCATCTTCAGCAAGCTCACAACGTTCTTTATTGTAATTATTATAAAATTAGTATTTGGTAATTAAGTACTAAGATTGTTCAATTGAGGTTAATGTTAAAAAAAAGGATGGGTTCTAGATAAAATTCCATATCTGTATTTTATGTTATAATTATTATAGATTAAATATAATAGTTAGTTTAATGTATGATTGGATTTAATGGTTATATTAAGTTTGAGATTATTATTTATTATACCGTCAGAAATGTATTATTTAATAAATTTCATTATGTTGTTATCTATATTAATTTATATTGATATATTATTATTCAAATTCATTATTATTATGCAGGACACAGGTAGGGAAATCTAAAGTTTATTTCTGAGTTTATTTATTTAAATTATATAATTAATTATATGTCATATATTATTTAAATATATTATCATTATCAGTTATAGTTCGATGAAAATGTGGAATATAGCGAGAGTAGTAAACTGTAGTTCATGTGAGTGTGGCTAAAGGGAAAAGTAGTGATAAGCAGCTCGGTCCTGATATTGTAACAAGTGAGGGTGGTGTGCGAGATATATTCACAATGTGTTGAATGAACATCAAAGCTTCGTCTCTTAACTCCTACGCAACGAGACGAAAGATAGCAAGAATTGATTATTTCAAACACGCGCACTAGTCAGAATAAACTTATGAGGAGAGGCTGCTTTTTCTACTGTCTAAGGGCTAGATAAATGGATACGGATAATAATTTTGTGAGTATATATAATTCGATTGAATATTATAAATAATTAACTATAATAAATTAGAGTGTAGAGAATAAGCTAATATAGCGAGAAATATTAGGACCATAATAAAATAGAGTGAATATTGAATATATATTATAACTAAGAATATGAGTAAATAGAATTCATTTTTACTTATTCAATTATTGAAGGAATTAAACAAGATAATTAATTATAATAATATAATATTTATCGAAAAGTAAATTTAATAAATGAGAAAAGGAACACAGTCTCTACTGTCCTAACCATACGACAATCAATTAATAATCTAATAATAATAATTAATCATTAGCCATTAGGGTTGGTATTAATCGATATGTGATAACCGATAATGAGAGATATAACTGAATAAATCAGAAAATTAAAATATGGATGAAGTAATAAATAATAGCATTTTTAAGGTGAGTAATAGAGTTAATTTGAGAGGAATAAGAGATAAAATATGAATTAGAATTTTCTATTGATATATTTTCATTTGTTAATAAATGATATACGAAGATTATATATAATCGAGATGGTGAGTGATTATTGAGATAGATTGAACACTGAGAATACCTATCTAGTATGGAACAAGAACTCTAAAAGAAAAAAAACTTAGAGAGACTTGAATATCTCAACACACAATATATAAATAAAAAGATTTAAGAGTAGGAAAAGTAATGAACTAATAATAAAAATGATGTAATGATTATTCAAAATAAACAACATAAAATGAGAATAGAGTGAGGACCAAAAATATTAGAATAGATAACTTAGATAGATAATATATGATAGATAATTGTTAGGTCATTTAGTAAGTGAATATTGGGAATATAGTATGTGATAGAGGCGGAAAGCTTCATGGAAATATGAATACCTATACAGTGAACAATATATGTATCAAAGAATGACATCAAGCGTGTGACTGAGTCGCGTTGAGATGAAACATTAATCAGGGTGCATCCTATTTGGCATTGAGATCTGATATGGCAACTTATAGTGAGGTTGAGGCGAGATTTTTTTTTTTTTTTATTTTTTATATTTTAGTGGGGGCTATAACGGATTCTATTCGACTTTAGTGATATCTATAGTGACTCTTCACATCTTAACTAATATATATTCTCCTAGTGCAATGTTTGAAGAGCTAACTCAACAGCTACGCACCTAGTTCAACAGAGCTAGAGTGCGTCACGCATAGAATGGAATAATAAGTAAATTAAAATAATTAATACAATTAATACTTAAGAATAAATTATATTAAATATAATAAATTAAATAATAATAAAATAATATATATATAAATAATAATAAATAATTAAAAATTAAAATTAAAAAATAATAATAATATAAATAATATATAATAATAACACATAATATTATATAATACATATAATAAAGTAATATAATAATAATCACATGAGATAATAAGTTAGTATCTGATAGTCTTCATAAACTTTAATAGTTAATTGTATATATTATCAATAACTAATATGGTAACCTACCAGGTAGCAAATTAAAGCCAATATTCTAGGATAACCTCAATAAATATAATGAATGGAAGAGATATCTTAAGAAAATAGATAAGCAAAAGAAAGTCCTGAGTATTGTATCCACGAAACTTCCATCCGACCATAACCATTCGCCCGATGGCTCTCGTATTCCCTTGCTGAAACACACGCAACTTGTAGTAAATTGAGATAGTACTATTACAAGTTCGAGTATTATAATTACATCTCGACATGTACAACAATTATCGAGCCGTGGAGCCATTATGAGTATAAAAGAAGTCATTTATTCGATGTTTACTCTTACTCATTTTAGGTATGTAACTGATAGAAGGTAAGACATCTGTTTCAGCGATATAGCGTTCGCATTTGTTCGACTCAGGGCCTTACGATACGTGAAACAGACTTAGATCGACCTCATCTCTCCGTAGCGTGGCTGTATGAGGTTGTTTCTAGTATGCAATAAGCTTCCTATTGTTCGATTGTTCTAGAAGGAAGGATATTCTATAACACTTAGTTTACTCAAAAAATCCTCAATTTAACTTGATCATAACAAGGAATATAATTTAATTGATCCCCATCTTGAAACCATTACTGCTCAAATACAACAATCCATTAAGAAGATTGTACTAATCGCTATATTCCAGACACTTTCATTTATTTAAGTAATTTTCACAAAATAAAAAGGTAAAAAATTATTTTTATTACAAATATCGTCAAACTGTAGCGTGATATTATTTTAAATAATGCTGTTAGCTTCTCGTTCAATATATCCATTCGGAGGGGCTAAGAAAGATTATTGTAACTAAATAAAATAAATATATTCTATATTGTTTATCTATACAATAATAAACTAACATTATATTTACACTAAGGTCATTTATCTTTAAAAATTTATGTACATTATATTATGATATAAATACGGTGTTTAATATTTTGCATCTCTTCAAGACGAGATTTTCAACAATTTACTAATTGAAAATTTCCACCAAACCTTTTTTAAAGCCTCTTTATCAAATTCAATTGACCTTACTCTTATTCTCCTCAAGGGACTAACTTAGTTAAAAATATTTTAACACGACTACACATAACACTCCACCAGTTCAGATCTTTCCACCATATACGATTAACCTTTTCATATTATTAATCCGAATCAGAAATTCTTGATTCCACATAGATTACTATCTATGAGCACGAATAAAGGGTAAGATTGAAGAGAGATTAGCTCTCGCAATTACTTTCTCGTGAGAGAGCGTCTTGACTCTATTATGAGTTGATATCTTAACTCTCAACACGTTTAATATGAAGCTCTTTTTCGAGATAACTTGGTGTTATATCAGGTTTAAATTAGGAAACAATACATTCTGTTGCACGAAGCTATAGTGTAAAATGATTCTGTTTCCAGTATTTCTTTGTAAATTTTTTAATATATGGGATCTTAAAATCGACTCGTTAGAAATTACTGTTTCCGTCTATCTTTCTCCATATTCTCTGTTCTTGTAGAATAGTGCTGAGTCAAGTCACTCGTCATCTTCCAAAACTTCGAGTCTCTCTCTCTCTCTCTCACTGTTCTCTCAAGTCTTCTCTACTTTTTAAGTTACATCACTTCTCCGTACTTTCTCTTCTCTCTTCGATTCCAGTACTCTTGCGCTGAATCAGACAGCGTCGAGTCTTATTCTTATCTCTCAACTCACCTCTATATCGTGCCTACCACTTGAAAGATGATCTCTTTCTAGACATGTTTTTCATATTATAACTGTCTCTGATTAAAATATAGTATCTTTTTTTAATATTTTTATCATGTACCTGAGATATTATTTAAGTACTTTTTTTTTTACCCGTCTCATTTTCCGTTTTCAAGACATTTCTTAATTGCGTTGAAACGTTCCTGCCTTGAAGAAGTGACCATTGATGGCGCTATGGGTATCCTCAACTTCTTAAATATTTTGTGATGAGTGGCTTGGTAAAAGTTTTGGGACTGAATCAATTTGTCTTGAGAATAAACTTTTTTGAATTTAAATAAATGAAAACAGTGCTAGAAAGTTTTTTAAAAGTGACTATATAAGATTCTCTTCGTACGATTAAATGGGCGAAGTTATTTATCGAAAACTCCTGTACCTCTGCTACCTATGAAACTTTAACTAAAATCATAATTACCTCCCTTCAATAATTTTTACACTTCGTCGTTAAATATCATTCACATATCGATAAGTATGACCTGCCTTGTATTTATAATACAAAATTTGTAAAACACTTCCTGAAACCAGAAGATATTTTTACAAGTTCAGTTATATGAACTCTTAAGTTCAGTACATCAATACTTGGACCAATTGTAGTTAATCACTATCCTTTTACAGCGTTTTTTTGCATTTAGTACTATGAAATTTAGAATTATGATAACACGATGTAGATTGTAATTATCATCTTATTATTAGTACACTATAGCATGTTTATATAATTAAAAAATAACGTACACCAGTATAATATTATATTAAAATCACCCGCTTATTTCAACTTGACTGTGTAAACTCCTAAGTAATGTTTTAGAGATACATAGCTAATGAGATATAATAAATTTCCAACATTTATTATATATTTTATTACGACTTATTAAAGATCTCAACGAGTTTTAAAAATCACGCGAAATATATTATTATCTCCTTTCCCTTTTCCGAATTATAAGTGCTAAAGTTCTTAATATTTCAAACAACATACAATTATAATTTCGATGTTTATTTACTATATCATCTTAATCTATAAACATTAGCATGTTTATATATTTTAATACATTTTATTACATAAAAAGCCAAAATATCATTTGATATACTATTTTAATCCATGAAATACAGGTGTATTTTGTCCAATTTTGAATCTTTTTGGGGGTCCGTTTGATTATCCAAAGTGCTGATATATTGTAAATGCAGATAAGAATTGGCTTGATAGGTTTTTACCAGGTGGAGATAATATTTCTTCCATCCGTTAGACGGACAAAAGTAAAAAGGTCTCCCTGAAATTTGTATTCATGCATTCTACGAAGTAGGTAATACTTACGTACCTTAATCCTCTAAATCTCAAACATGAAAGCCCGCACTTCCAGAAAAATAAATGTGTTTCCTCAAAAAATAAGATTAACTTATATTTCTATAAATCATTTGCAAAATTATACTTTAACGTCTAAATATCTGCGCATAAAAACAAATATGTAAATTCCATTTTTTTTTTATTTATTTATGTTTATCATTATATTGCATTTTCAAGTATACTTTTTTCAAACGAACTAAAATTAAAGTACACCTTATACTATATATGAATGTATTTAAATTAAACTGGTTTAACGAATATTTAACAGCGATTCTCTAAATACAATCAAACTAAAAAAAGAAAAATAATTAATAACAATGTTATATACAATTTATTTTATATAAGTAAAAATTCCATTAAGCTAGAAAATAGGCAAGAAATCCTACATAAATTAGCTTCACTTTCTTTATATCTTCAATCTTTTATTTGTTTATTTACGAAAACAAATGGTTCAAAAATTTAATTGCGGAGTTAATCTTTTTGCACTGTTTACAAATATGATTATTTGTCCAATTATATAGTCTTCATAAATATTATGATTATAAATTATTTCATTATAATATTAATTTATTATTTCTTATATAATCTATGTACTTATCACTTTATCATTAATTATTACAAACATTACATAAGTTCTTCAACACTGGAAAGACATTTTCGTTCTGTGTGAAACATTGATTACTCTCATTTACAATTTGATCTAACTCTATCACCGTCTTCATCTATACGATACAATTGACCTGGAGAAGCCCGTTCCCTATAGAGATAGGGATAATCCGGCCCAATATCGTACAGGGTGCTTTTGTATTATACCTCTTGCGCCATACAATAATATTTAAGCTTTTTTACAAGTGGTCTGTGTATGTTGTCTGAATGCCAACTTACTACATTTCAAATCAAAATTGGCGGTTGTTAACAGTGACCATTCTAATTGGAGTTATATAATAAATAAGATAAAATCGATTTTTCAAGTTTTACTATCTATCTCACCAACTATTTTTTAATATATTATACTTATATTTTTTATATTTTTATTCCATAATGTATCCTTATGATTTACTAAAATTATTAATAATGTCTTAACTGACATACTGACGATTATATATAACTGTTCATTTACAATTTATGATCTAGACCCAAAATTTACCGTAAGAAATGAGTGAAACGAAATTAAGATAAATTAAATATCCTCTCGGAAAATATATATGACAAGGGAAATGAGTCGTATCATCATCAATAATGGTTCTATTATTATATACATTATTAAATAAATATATCTTGGGACTTATCTATGAGATTTATTCTTTAATTCGAATCCAACATAAAAAACTCTATACTTATCTACCAACTCTCTTACACATTACTTACAATTAAACCTTAAACCTAACCTATACCTAATCCTAACCTATCATTCAAACAATTACTTACTTCTAACCTATACACTAACCTATAATAACTACCTAACTATACCATAAACACTCTTAATAATAACTCTAAGCGCCCTACATCCTTAAATCCATACTAACGTCTCTCTGTAAGGCGTGGCTACTCTACGTTATATCTATCCGTTATATCCAGCTTTTCCTTCTATATAATTTTCCTATAGTAGTTATCTACTATAGTACATACTATATATGTTTACTTAATAATGTATTTATATGGCTTATCCATCAATGTAGTATATGTTCGAATATATAAAAATAACTCCTATGTTAAATTTCTACCTACCTCTTGGGGGAATAATTAATAATTATTATGGTTTTAGATTATATCGTGTAGATTACATACTCATTCGAAATGTGTAGTCCGCCATTATGAATGACGACTTCCATGCCACTCAAATACCTTTTTAGATGTTGAACTTGTGTTTTATCGAGATCTCCATTAATGAATCCTTGAAATTGAAAATTCATGTGTTCAGTCAGACAATAATTGTTAAATAGTAAAAGAAATTGCTTTTTATAATAAAACCTGCTTCAACGTTGTTTTGTTTTATGTATGGTATAGTATATTGTATGTTATGCTATCGTAGTATGGTTATGTATCGTATGATATTGTATGTATGTATGTTTAGGAGTATGTATGTATGAATATACTGTATATTTATCATAATTATCATATATTATTTATTAAGTATATATTCTACATATTATATATAATTATATGATATATAAATTATATATATATATACTATATATTTTAATATACAAGTATAGAAAATATAAATATTCTACTTGGTAACTCTTTTATTCAAGAATTATTCTTAAAAATTACCATTTTATGTTTTCTTTTGATTTTCTCTTAACAATATATATAATATATACTATATATAATATAATATATTATATATATATATATATATTATATATATAAATTACAATATATATATATATAATATTAAAAATAAATAATAATAAAGTAATATAATATATAATATAAATAGATGTTAAATATTGCATAATAATCGCAATTAGAATAAGATGTTAAAAAAAGAAAGAACATATAATGAAAGGTAAAGAATTAAACTGTCCTCTCTGGGATTGAACAGCCGCATGATGCGCGTGAGGACAATATGCCCGGTGGTATAACCACTGAGCCATCCTCTAAACCCAAAAAAGTTTATTCAACAACCAACTTTAATATCAATAAGCAACCGGTTCCGTCAAGTGCCCGTACATCCACCGAGAGTGTGTCCAGAGACCTGTCCTACTCTTCTCGTCATCTAATATTGTTGTAAGATGTTTAAATTATGCATAATA
>JABUQX010060900.1:27500-35000 GCA_015478945.1 Trachelipus rathkii | reverse complement strand
TGTCATATCCGATGAAAAGGCTAAATGCAAACTTTGTAGCATGAGGCGGAGTTACCTCAAGTCTCAGAAACTATCTAAAAATTAAAGATATTGAAGAGTTCAAACGAGTGTTTGAAAAGAAACATTAAAAAAGGAAAATCGAAAGCAGAAAGCATCACCAATGCCTCTTGTAAGTGCAAAGCAAGCAACTCTTGAAATGTGCCTCGAGAAAAATAAAATATGGAATACCAATGATATAAAAATTATAAGAGAAGATAATAAAATAGCCGAGATGATTGTATTAGACGACCTTCACAAGTATAAGATGTTGGTGAAATATATTATAGTTAACTTAATTAAATACATCTAATATTTATGTTGAAGATAAAATAAGAAGAATGGGTTTAATAGTATTCGTATTCGTATTCGTATTCGTATTCGTATTCGTATACGTATTCGTATTCTCAAATATGATAAATAATATTCGTATTCGTATTCGCGAATATAAAAAATTCATATTCGTTCCACTTCTACTACTACCACTACTACTACTACTAATAATAATAATAATAATAATAATAATAATAATAATAATAATAATAATAATAATAATAATAATAATAATAATAATAATAATAATAATAATAATAATAATAACAATAATAGCTTATAAAATAATAATTAATATTTTGCACCTGGAAGTAAATATTAAAAACAAATTAAAAATTCCCCCCACTTTACATCCGCGGCGCTTTTCCGCTCACCTCCCCCCCCCCCACCCGCCGCCCACCCCAAATAAAAAAAGAAAATATTACATTGAAGTAACGTCGAAAATATTAAAAAAATATATATTCAAGAAAAGTGAACACAACTTTATGAAACGGAGTTACGAACGAAGCAAAAAGAAACAAATTTGGAGGAGCTCAATTTTTAGAAAATGGGTATTTGATTTAACTTGGAAATTTCATTCGTGCAACTTAAATTTCGCTCAAGATGAATCGAGTTGTTAAACTTATTCAGGAATTAATTGAACTTAATATCTTCTTTCATCATAAATCTATCTGTTTGTAGTCTATCTGTCTGTGCGTCTGGCTGTCGGTTCTTCCCGAGTTCCGTCTTTAATACATTGGGTCTGTTTCCAAAAATATATACATGTGTTTTTTTTGAACGGACAAAAATAATAAATAATCAATATTTTGTTTCAACTTTATATATATATATATATATATATATATATATATATATATATATATATATATATATATTATATATATATATATAGTATTTTATAATTAATATATATTCATATAATAATTATATATAATATTATATATATAGTTGAAGTTCTATGATAAGTATAATATTAGACACGTATTACATATAAAATAATCTATATATTTTAATGTATATATTTAATTATATATATATATATATAACTAATTTATTCACTATAGTGGTTAATTATATATATATAAGTCTATATAGTATATATATTAGTACTATATATTATTATAATATAATATATATATATAGATATATATATATATATATATATATATATATATATATATTATATAATACTATATATATTATATATAATTAAGTATATATAATATATATATGATATATATATATATATTATATATAGTTAATATATATATATATATAATATATAATATTATATATTATATATATATAGTATATAATATAAAATATTAAATATATGATATATATAGTATATAAATATAATATATATAACGATATATATATATTATATATATTATATATAATATATATAATTTATATATATATATATATATATATTAATATACTTACTAATATATAGTATAATATATATAGACTATATATCTATAAATATATGTATATATATTTATATATATATAGCTATTTATATATATAGTATATATATATATATATATTATATTATAATATATATATTATAGTATATATTATTACTATATAATATATAAAATTATATATATCATATATATATATATATATATATATATATACTATATATACTAATATATATATATATATATATATATTATATATATATATATATATATATTATATATATTATTATATTATATATATCATAGGACATAGTTTATACTTTCTTACCCCTATCGAATGTCGAGTACATTGACAATGATCGAGAATATTTGAAGATAATCGGATACATTTCAAATATTGAAAAGAAGCAAGAGGGAAAATGATTTAAAAAAATGCGAAAGTTTTCTAATTTTAAATTTAGTAAGCAACTTTTATAATAATATATATATATATATATATATATATACTTATTATATATATATATATATATAATATATATATATATATACTATATTACTATATATAATATTATATATATATATATAATATAATATATATAATATATATTAGTATATATATATATATATATATATATATAATATTATATATATATACTACTATATATGGGCGCTAAGACGTTACGCAGCATCGACATTTTGGGGCACAGATTTTGTCCAAATTTTGTATACTGCACAGGCAGTGAGTGGCAATAAGGATCAGAGCGGGTATTTACCCTTTTTAGGGGTCTGCTCGAGCCGGACTAGGTCGACGCAGGGGATCGTTTCATACCCCTGGAGGGGTAATGTCGAAAGGAACCACCCGCGACACCCAAAGACCAAAGAACGCGGAGGTTCCGGAGACCATCCCGGAGTGGGGGATTAGTCCCCCCAACCCCGTAGTCCCCTAGAGGCCGAGAGACCCCGATTCCTGACATCGGGCGGTCTACCCGTGGGTATTTGTTAGTTTTGAACACCCGAAAAATTTTATAAAAAAAAACTTTCGCCTTTTTTCTTAATGTCACATTCAAAATTGCATGCGTTACATTTCTTATTCGTCACAATTAATTGAAAATATTGCAAAAAACTTAAAAAGTGACCAGTCACTTGAACAAATTTCGTATGTGTCACTTACATTAATTTCTGCTAAATACTAACAATTTACGAGTAAAATTATCGATTCGTAGCTTTAGTTTTTATAGTTGACACCAATATTGTGGTTTTATTATATGCCGTTTTTTGCGTGTTTTTTTATTTTCTTTTAAACTTAAACATCTTTTCACATTAAAATAAAAATTGTTTGCATATAATATTTATCGATATAGGTATAATCGATATATACAGTAAAATCGACAATCATACGATAGGTAAGAAAAGTAACCTTATTATTTACCAGTATATATATATATAAATTACTATATATATATAGTATATATATATATATATTATATATATATATATTAATATATATATACCTATTATATATATATATATATATATATATATTATTAGGAACTTCGCTTTAAAGGATGTTAACGACTATATATCGAACGAGCGATATAATCGATTTTTTTCGATTATTTCAAGGCCATATCCAACACCTACCTTACCAAAAAGTTTTTTTATTTTCTTTAAGTTTAGGAATGTTCATGGATTAAATCGCAAGATGTCAAAGGTTCAGGGTCTCTCGGCCTCACGCGGGGGACGACGGGGGGGACTTCGTCCCCCCTCTGTTCCCACCGTCGGCTCGAGCCCCTTAATAAAATAAATAAAAAAAAAATGAAAACAAATCATCATATTAAAAAATTAACATGATATAAAAAAGCAACATGTGGCAACTTTTTCTCTTCTCCTATTGGAGTTTAAGTCAACACGTCACAGTGTATGGTTAGACGATTAGGGATTCAGCGAATTTCGATATGTAAACATTTTTATGTAACATTCCTTTTAAAGGGAAAGTTTGCCTATTATATATATATTATATATATATATATATTATATATTATATATGATTTATATTATATATATATATATTATAATATATATATATATATTAGATATATATATAATATATATATTTATAATATATATATATTACTATATACTATATATATATATATATATATAGTACCTGTATAATATATACAGTGGCGTAACTAAGGTCAGTTGCGCCCTCCCGCGACTTATTTTGGTTGCGCCCCCTTTAGTCATGGACGGGGTAATCGTGTGGATAGGATTTTTGGAACCTTGAATGACAAAAAAGTATTTCTTGTTCTATATCAAATGGAAAAAGTCTCATATTAGCATTACAAAAGAACCCAAGTGTATTATACAATGAAAAAAAGTTTTATATATATATATATATTTTAAATATAACTTATTTAATTTATTATAATATTTTTTAATTATTTATAAAATTAATAGTTCGTTTAATTAGTATTAATATATAATATATATATTATATATTTATTATATATTATATATAAACTAATATTATATATATCATATATATTATAGTATATATATATATATATATATATATAATATATATCATTAATATAATATATATATATATATATATATAGTATATAATATATATATAAAAAGGAGATGCGCAATTTTTAAAAACACTTTTACATTACTGTTATATTTTTAAAGTTAAAGTTAAAAACTTATAATAAACAAGTACAACCATTTGTCATTACTTTTTAACTTTGGCATTAATAGTCTTCTAAATGCTCATTTATCCCCTTCGTCTTCTTTGCATCACAAAATGTTCGCCCTAATTTCTCCAAGCTCCCAGTGCGCTTTCAGCCCGATCCATTCTCTGTCGCTAAAGTGACGGCCAATTCACTTCACCTTTCCTAGCGTCGTCATGGTACTTCTCAAATAACTTTTATTAGTTTAATTTTTTGAAAAAAATCCTCCTCAGCAGGATGATAAAGTTTTACTAGGACTGTACAGAAACATTATATAAAGCTGTACACACACGTCTGAAATACTACAAGAACACCATATTATTTTCAATCAACAACTTATTCTTTGCCACTGTGTATTATTTTTGTTCATCTCTTTTCTGGGTCTTTATTCACTTTGCCACAACATTCCGTGCAAGCAGCACAATTTCACTGTAACTAAAGAAACTTGTCCCGTCGGCTTCATATTTTTTGAAAAACTTGTCAGCAGACTCCATGAACTCTTTATCTGTTTGTTCTGAAAGGGCTGTAGGGCTCAAAAAGGGCAAAACATGCTGTTCACCTCGAAATTCCATCGTATACTCTAGCCGTGGTACACTCCGACTTTCACTTGGCATAATTAGTTATCAATAGACCCTCACCCTGTAATTGTGCAAAGGATCAATGAAGTCAACATCTTTAGAAAGCTCATCAAAGAAGCTGTCACTTTGCTTTTTGGCGATAGTAGGCAATGAACGTCTCAATTTGCCAGTGGCTTCTTGCAAATTTCCTTGCGGCCTCTTCACTAGCTCGTGAAAAACTCTCCCGCAACTGGTTTAGTTTGGCGACACACCTTTCTAAAAGAGTGGGAGCTTCATCCAGGGATATGTCAGATTTTTGGAGTGTTTTAGAAATGATTGATGTTAATACTTTCCAAAATTCTTGCTTTGAAACACAAGCATTAAAATGATGTGAAAAGTAGACATTTGTCTTCTTAATGCCGTCGCCTCAACTACTTCAGAGCTCTTTCTGTTGATAGTTAGGATGATTTTTTGAATAATACACAGTTCAAAATATAAATGGAAATTAAAAATTAACTGCCAACAAGCAATCGAAACTCGAAGACCATTTAATTAAAAGTCTTTTTAAACAGTTTTGTTGACACCATGCAGGTTTCTGAAGAGAAATTTCTTTCAGTGATTTCCATCTTGGAAGACTCTGACTGAAAATTACCCATATATCTCATTAAATCACATCATAAAAAAAATCATTTCTTATTCTCCTTTACAGAATCATTCAAAGACTTAAGTTAAGGTTATTGATTTGCACAATGCCACAACTCTGCATTAGGCGACTTTCGCTTGATTTTGGTCTGCACTCTGCAGTCCAATGTACTTCCCACCCATAACAGCAGCACCATACATATCGATATATGGATTATTTAAAAAATATTAATATTTATCGGGTTTTAAAAAAATATCGAATGGTGTAGTATTATTATATATATAATTACTATATATATATATATGTCTATATTAATATATATACATATATTATATACTATATATATATATATATTATAAGCTTATAATATTATATATTATATAATATATTATAATATATATAGTAATATATATATATATATTAATAGTAGTATAGTATATACTATATATATATAATTTCTAATAGAGATGAGAGAGAGAGAGAGAGAGAGCCTTTCATTTATTGGAGTTTTCATCGAAAAGTGCTCATCCCTCTTGCCAGCCGTGCGGCTCCTGCGCCCTCTCGGCTCCTGCCGCCCCCCGCACCGCGGGGCTTGCGGGGGCGTTATTTACGCCACTGAATATAGGCTAAAGAATACATAGAGCCATGTACTCTAGATCTTGGCATATTAACTCCCAATATGTAGATATATATATAATATATATATAATATATATATATATATATATATATACTATATATATATAGGCCCAGCCTCGAGAAGAGCCACAATCCATATCTCAAAAAACTACAACAGCTACCGGAAAAAAGGAATACATTGCTGGAATCCGGGCAAAATTACCTTAATAACTACTGTAAAAAAAAAAAAAAAAAAAAAAAAAACAAATAAAAAATAACCAAAAAAGAAAATCAGATTTCGAAACTACAAAAGCTACAGAGCAATGAAATCGTTTTTGGTTATGTTATCCTATTGCATAAAATTATTTTGGGTTAGGAATAAATGTAAAAAAAAACAAAAAAAAAAAAAGTTAAACATAAAAAATTGGGCAATTTTTTTTTTGGGGAGGTGCTGGGACATCAGTATATATATATATATTATTTTAAAGGTATTACACGGAAATTTAGGGGGCATCGAGCCGACGGGGAAACACAGGGGGGGACGTTTTCCATACCCGGTAGGGGAGGGGAGGAGGAAACCCCGCCCGCACACCCAAATACCAAAGAGCGGGGGGTTCCGGAAGAACCCTCCCCGGAGGGGGGAATTTAGTCCTACCCGTAGTTTCCCCAGGAAGGCCGGGAGACCCCGATCCTGCCATCGGTGCGGGCAATACCCTTGGGGTATCTTAGTAAAAAAAAAAAGGCAAAATTTATAGAAATGTTCTATTTATTTTTAACGAGTTAACCAATATAAAAAGGTCTCTAAATTAGGCTCTCTAATCATTATTACGTATTAATTATTAACAATAATTTTTTTTATTTTTTATTTTTATGGATATTTTACTGTTTAAAATAATAACTGCATTCCACACATTCATTCCTTTTCGCTTGATTAGCTATTGTACCTTTCTGTATTAACTTCTTTTTATTTTTTTTTTTATTTATTTTTTTTTACATTTTCCCGCACTAAAATTGGGAACCAGCATTCCAGCAATTTATTCCCTTTTCCCCGTAGCTGTTGTAGTTTTTTGAGATATGGAATTGGGCTCTTCTAGAGGCTGACCATATACATAATATATATATAGTATATATCATATACTATATATACTATAT